>CADDIJ020000659.1:0-162706 GCA_902809745.2 Tetradesmus lagerheimii
CACCCCAGTCTTCCCTGGAAACAGCACATCAAGCCGCTGGCAGCTGATATGTGGTGATTGTCCATGACCTGAGCACCCTTGTCAGGCATGCATGAGGCCCGTCAACATGGCAAACAAGACGCTGATCGTCTCACGCAGCGCCGGCTGATGCACGTGGTCACAGCTATGGTATTGGCAGTCCAGCCTCAAAGCATGCATATGCAGAAGCAACCCAGCTGTACACATGTGCAGGTGAATCCAATAGTCTCAGACTGTAGTACATTGTCCGGGACAAGATGCCTTGCAGGAAGGGGCTTTCCACCAGCCAAAGCTGTCTGCCAAGACAGCGCTAATTCGTATCAGCTAAATGCCATGCTGAATGAAAAAGATAGGAGGCATGGTCACTATTTGAGGAACGCCACATGCACTCTGCTGCCAATACGTGCTAGTATGCAGCTCTACTGCTGCAGACTCTGCAGGGCCGCCCTGCTGTGCACTTCACATTCAGTTCTGCTGCATTCAATCCGGCACAGGTCAAATACCAACACTTCCCATCTTGCCAATAGCTTAGATTCCAGCCATGGTTGGCGCTGCTGCATTAAATTGGGAAGGCGTTCTTCACTTGTCCATATGTGTTGACAGGCGTTGCAAAGGCGCGGTTTCCTGCAGGCCTGTTGCAGCAGTACACCAGCGCCCCCAGTGGCCAGGCCACCACTGCTGTGAGCACTCCCACCACAAAGCCAACTGTGGGCCCAATGACCTTGCACCTGCAGGGAAAAGCAATGGCGTCAACACTAGTTAGGTGAACTGTGGGTGAAACGCAGTGCTGGGCATGTGCCACATGCACAGTGCAAGGATAGTCCTTACAGAGTCCAATGATCTGCCTGTGCACATGAAGAACGTGATGATGTTCGAAATGGTAGCAGCTTGACCATGGACGTGCTTGGAGAGGGCAAAAGCAGCATACCAGGTGTGAAGCTGCCAGATGATGCTGCTGTACATGCACCTGCTGTGGAAAACAGCACTCCTCGCATGTACATGTTCAGTACAGGCATCATGTTATCAAGGCGATTCCTGCTTCAGGCATGCTGGACATGCATATGGACCTATTGAAAGCATGAAATACTGTTTCATTGGTAATCAGCTGGCTGTCTGCAGGCGCTGCTGTGCATGGATACTGGCATATGCCTGCTGTCAGCTTCAAGCAGTAACCCTGGATGCCTGCAAGACCAGTATTTACCTGCAGGCGTTGTTTGAGCCTATCTCGACGCACATCATCTTGGCGAAGCTCGTCTAAAAGCGGCAGTTGAAGTGGTGCTCCCTGCGATGCTGTACTGGTGATGGCTAGTAAGTCCTGTGACTGTTCAAGCTGCCAGGCTGTTCAGGTATGCAGGCTGCAGTGTATGTAAGACCGGTAATGGGCTCGCAGAGCTTGAACTAGTGCAACTAAGGCGACCCGCCTGCGTTAACAAGCTCAGGTCCTCGGATATGACGTGTGAACTATGACATGGCAGCAGGTGTGAGCAGGTCGCGAGGTAGCGCGCCGTGATATTTTGCCAAAACAAGGACGTTTGTGCACAAAACACTTCAGCAGGCCTGGAGGTGAGAGCGCGTGTGAGTCGTCTTCTTGTCCGTTCAAAACCCTTCTTCCGCTGCGGGAACATGTTGTGTGCACAACTGCCTACCGGTGCCGAGTGCACCACTTGCAATTGCAATTGCTCGACTGCCATTGGTAATTGTTGTTGTCTGATCATCCGAGACCATCCTTCGTGCCTATCTACCACCAAAGTCAGCAACAGTAATAGCAGCAGCAGCAGCAGCAGCAGCAGCAGCCGCAGCAGCACCAGCAGCAGCAGCAGTGCTATCAGCCAGAGCAGCAGCCATGCCTCCTAGGCAGGTGGAGCCAGTAGAAGCGCTGCTGACGAAACGATTGGGAAGCTACACACATGAGTACACAGAAAGGTGCCAGGAGCAGGGGATCCACACCATACACTAGGCCGGTACTGCAGCAGCATCATGCTGTGCGCATGCAGAAGCGCCCGCGGGCCGTTGGTTGCCAAGCATGACAATCAGAGCTGCAGCTTCTACCTACAGGTCGATAGTAAAGTAGTAGCTGACATGAACACGTCTGCTTGCAGGGACCTTGCTCTGTATGCTTTGGGCTTGGGGTGCGGAGTAGACGACCTCAAGTGAGAGTGCACAAACTTGAGCACACGTGCTCTCTTGTATGGGCAGGTTGCGAAGCTTTACAAGCTGAAGCTACGTCACAAGGAACATCAGCAATCTGGCCTACAACTATGCAACTTGCTCAAATCCCTGAGGTGCAGCCATGACACTAGCATGTCGAGGCAACTTGGCGCTTTTAGTCGAAACCCATGCACACGTCACATTGAGCTTTGCATGATGCAGTGGCGACTCCATAGCACCCAAACGTTCCAGTGCTCATGTCATCAAGTGACACTTGGCTGCACTTGCAGGTATGTGTATGAGTGCCATGAAGACTTTGCTGCACTGCCCACTTTTGGCGTCATCCCTGCACACCCTGTGGCCATGTTCGTGCCCCTTGAGCACTACATCCCAAACTATGACAGGGTAAGGCCGCACTGTAAATGACAAGCTTACATATCATAAGCATGCTGTTCACCTGTGTGGCAACTGCCGGCAGCCATACAGGGTGTGGCCGCGCTATACGTTGCCAGCCTAAGTATTGTGCTTGTACAGCACATGTGTACCAACCGTCAGCAGCTGTACTGCACTGCAGCTGCTTCACCTGCAGAACTGCAGCACGTGCTCTAGTGGTGTGCTTCAGTTCGCAAAGCAGCGCATGCGCCTGAGCTACATGGCAGCAGCAGCTGCTGCAATGCCAAGACAGAGACACACAGGGTCATGTACAAGTAGATTTGGCTGCTGCTGCTGCTGCTGCTGCTGCTGCTGCAGGGCAAGGCGCTGCATGGTGAGCAGTACATCGAGCTGCAGGAGCCCCTGCCAACAGCAGCCACAGTCGTCACAACAGCACAGGTAGGTTAACAGGCTGTGCTGCAATTACTCCGTAGTACGTCCTTGCAGCTGCCATTGAGGCAGGCAAGGCTAAAGGAGCAAGTGCAGCTCCCGACATCTAAGTATACAAACAGGTGCTGGCGTCTGCAGTTGGGCATGCACAGACGCTGCTGTGCAGTCAAACAGTGGCACCCAAATGTGAGTTAGTGCAGCGCGCCGGTGCGCATGTTGTGTGCCTGAACAGCACATGTATGGTACCCAATATAATGCTGCTCAAGCGAAACATGGCATGCGCCTTGCTGCAGGTGCTGGACGTGCAAGACAAAGGCAAAGGAGCAGTGGTCGTGCTGCGCACCACGACAGTGGACAAGCTGACAGGCAAGCAGCTGGCAGTGAACGAGTTCACCACCTTTGTGCTGGGCAGCGGCAGGTTTGAAGGCGTGCAGCAGCCGCTGCCGCGGCCAGCTGCAGCAGTGGCGGCCAACGCACCACCCAACAGGCCACCTGATGTGGTGCGGCAGGTGGCAACACACAAAGACCAAGCAGCGCTGTACAGGTGAGCAGGGATTGCGTCACATTGTATGCTTGATACCAGCGCTGCTGCTGTGCACTGTCTGTCGCAGGCTAAGCAACAAATCAACGAACTTCAACCACGCTCTACTGAACGTGGCTGTTCTCACGGCTCACATGCCCACTGTCCTTTCTTTGCTACACACGGTTTGTGGTTATCTGCGCTGTAGGCTGTCTGGCGACTACAACCCGCTGCACATCGACCCATCAGTCAGCAGCAGGGTGGGCTACCCGCAGCCCATCCTGCACGGCCTGGCCACCATGGGCATGAGCGTGCGGCAGCTGCTGGCAGAGTACGGCGCAGACCAGCCCGACAGCATCGCAAACATCAAGGTGGGAATTGCTGTGTTAAGTTTGCCTGAATGAATCATGTGTGGCCAGCCAGTAGCATTACGCTTCCTCAGTAAACACAACAGAAAAGAAAAAGAACACAACAAAAAGGTGGGGCTGCGTGCATTTGTTGAGCCCATCCTGCACGGCCTGGCCACCATGGGCATCAGCGTGCGGCAGCTGCTGGCAGAGTACGGCGCTGATCAGCCCAACAGCATCGCAAACATCAAAAGTGGGGGGTTGTGTGGGGTTTCCACACTGAATCATGTGTGGCCAGCCAGTAGGATCCGCTCCCTCAGGTACCCACAACATAAGGTGGGGCTGCGTGTATGTGTTAGCGCGGCTACTAGCAAGGTTTGCATACAGCCAACTGTCAGGTACAGCAGATGGCAAGGAGGCTGTTGGGAGCTATGCTATGTGTGCATCCCAAAGGACTAGAAAAATGGTGTGCAGTACCTCCCCAGCAGCTGACACTGTTGCGCATAGATTTGTGAGGGAGATAGAGAATGGCATCCCTGGCTGGCTGTCACACTGCATTGTCTGTGCAGCGTCGCACACATCAGTGAAGCTAGCCTGCGGATGGGTGGTGGGCAGTGGCGTAGTGACCTGCATGCGTGTAGTGTTGTGCCACTCGAAGGATGTGGGCACATCTAAGATTAGGCACCAGCGACGGTGCTGAAAGTGCATGGCAGGTGGCACACGTTGGATGTCGTGATCCAAGCAGTTGGCGATGCTTTTTTGCCACAAGCAGCGCGTGTGAGCAAGATGCGATGCATGAATCGCCTGGCGCGGTGGTGGGAAAATTTAAGAAAGCACATCTGGCTTAATGGGTAACATGATGATGATGATGAAAGCACATCTGGCTTCTGTCTCCCGCAAACATTGGATGCTGCAGGTCCGCTTTGCCAAGCACGTGTTTCCTGGCGAGACACTACTGGTGGAGATGTGGGCGGTATCGCCCAGCAAAGTGGCGTTCCAGACACGAGTGAAGGAGCGAAATGCCGTCGCAATTTCTAACGCAGCAGTGGAGTTTCAGCCAGGGCGCATGCAGCTGCGAGCTGGCGGTTTGTCTAAGCTGTGATGCAGCAGCGTATGCAGTGCGGTGGTTTCATGTATGCTGTACATGGTTCTTGGGTTGCTGCGGATCGCAGGTGGCATTCTGAAGGCCTGACTTGGATGTATTTGGTGCCAGCTTGGATCTGGCAGATCCAAGCCAGTGGCTGCAGCTGGGTTGTGTAGGCAGTACCCAGGCAGCAGCAGGCCAGGTGGAGGTGCCATTTAGCATAGGGCTGATTGTGGCATAAGTTTAACATTTCACTGCACGAAGCGGCTTGCTGCGCTTGGATGACGTAGCAACCGTTGTAGGAGCATCTTGCACGCAACCTCTCAGCTCTGATCCCCGAAATCACCTGATGTGGTCGATGCCATGCTTGTAAGAAGCATATACTGCTGAGTAACTCAAGACTTGGGAACCCTGTAAGCGTGAAAACCGAGTTCATGACACAAGTGGCACCCTTTTCACGTTGCTGGCCGTTTTCTGCCTCAGGAAGCCGGAGTTGATATCACACATCATGTTTCATAACCAATAGATACACAAAGTAAAGATACGGCGCAGAAAGAGCCAGCAGCAAGGCTGGAGTCTCCCAGCCTTCAGCGGGGCAGCGATGGCACGGGAAAACTCCACTCTGTACTCTGTGCTTGGAGTCAGCTTGGTGGCTCCAGCCTGCGAAATTAGAGCTGCGTATAGGCGCCTGGCCAGGGTGAGTGGTGGGCTGTGTGCCGCTCCTGGTTGTCGCTAGGCTGACGGCCTCAGATCTTTACAAACGGATTGGGTTTTTTTGCAGCAATGGCACCCGGACAGGCATCGCGGGGACGACTTGGCCAAACGCCGCTTTCAGCAGATACAGGAGGCCTACGAGGGTAAGCCTGGGCACGTGCTGGCTGCTGCGCCTCTTTGTATGGTATGTTCGACAATTACTCACGGTTATGTGCTGCCTGCAGTGCTCATTGATAGCCGGAGACGGGAGACATACGACTTGAAGCTTGTCCACTTGCTGGACGTGGAGGTGTGTATGGCTGTAGCTGCCTTACGGGTCCTCAACAGGGCTCTATGTGGCTCATACTTTGGTGGCATGCGTTCGAGAGGCAGCAGCACCGGCAGCTAGAGGCCACTGCTGGGTGTGTGGATGCGACCAACAGTAGCAGTGGCTGGGACTGCAGCCTGGGAACATGTTGCAACCACACAAGATAAAGGTTTCATCGTTGCTGCAGATACAGTGCAAGGATACATAGGGTTGTTATTTGGAGCAGTTGTACGCACTGCTCCAAGCAACAACCTTGTGTATCCTTGCATGTATCTGCAGCGACGATGAAATCTCTACAGCCGGATATGTGGCAGCCTGCTCCTCTGTAGCATAAGCAGGGGCACACTTGGATACGTAGCAGCTCCTCCCTCTGTAGCGTAAGCACGTGCACACCTTTCACTGCGTGCTATGTTTGCTATGCTGCTTTGCAGGACTACTTAGCACGCTTCAAGGAGCTGATTCTTACTGCCAGCGGGCTTGACATGCAGCCAGCGCGTGCACAGCACTTGCCATCTTCGGACCACCGGCAGCTGCTACTGACAGCAGCATAAGCAGCTGCAGTTGCTGAGCTGTTCCAGCACACAGCAGCAGCTGTGGGAGCAGCCTCGCCATGTTGCGGAGGCAGCGGCGACAGTATGTGCAGTCATGCGTGCACATCGCATAGCTGTGCCATGGTATTCATGGCACGGCCCTCTGGAGGCAGCAGCAACAGCAGCAGTTCCCCAGGGGTGTATTTGTTTGCATCCTGTTCCCCGAGCGTTCTCCTGGCGCGGCTAGAGGGTTCTGGAGCAAGCATGCAGGTAGTTCCTTGTTTACACGCACAGCCTGCTGCGCATTGACCGACTCAGCGTTTTTCAGCCATGCAGCAGATGCGTGTGCTGTCGCAGGTGTGCAGCGATTTTGGTACTGTGGTACGTTATGTTTGAACTGTATAACTTGATGTAGCGTCTGCATGGAGCTGGTTTAGGGTTCAGGGTTAAGGTTTTAAAACCCTAGCGGCAGGCAGCAGCGTAGTGCTGGCAGCAGAAGCAGGAGCGCCTGGCAGCAGTGTGTGTCTGCCAGGGTTGCGTGGTGATGTTGTGTGTGTTACACATCTAGCGAGTGTAGTAGCGCGAGTGTGTTACGGGCGCCCGCAGCGTCACTCTTATGTGCCACGTTGGCGCACGATCGGTCCTCCAGTACTTGATTGCAGTGGCTTCAAAGCTGTCCCCGCAAGCTGCTGCACGTGCTCGTGCTTAGCGGTAGCAGCAGTGTACAGCAGTTGCTGCTGTGTGCTGCCAGTTGCCTGGCTGCTTGTGAGTTGAGCAGTGGTTCCACTCCGCGCCCCCTTTTTACGTGCTTGACGGTCCCAACATGCAAGGCATTGCTGGCCAGCGTTTTCCTGCTGGATTGCATTGATGGCAGCACATGTGCAGCTCTGACGGCTGCGCCTTGCTTTTCTGGGTACGGGCTTGCGTGGTGTGGTCGCTTTTCCTGCCTGCTGTGCTCTGTTCATGGCACCTTGAGAGATCATTGCGTGTGTAGAGAGTGTTGGTTTGGTGCTGGAAGTACAGATTTGTTGTGGGTTGGAATGAACGTAACGTCTGCTGGCTGCTGGTTTGGTGTCAGTTTGTTGCTGAGGCGTGCTGTTTTCTCAAGCCTTGGGCAGCAGCTGTCGGCTGCAGCGGCGCATAGCAATGCTTGTGCAGCAGCAGCAGCAGAAGTTGGCGGCGCTTTTGGGCCATGAATAGGTGGCTTTTTGGGTCGACGCCGACCACAGCAGGCAAGCGTTTGTCGATTCAGGCGTCTTTTTCCCATCCACCATGGTGTCTCCGCTCTGTGGAGTGTGTTTTGGTGTGTTGGTTGTAGGGTGCGGATCAGGAGATGTATTCGGCAGCACCTGTGGTGACGTGCTCTGTTGTTGTTCTGCTGATATGCTGCTAGGTGCTGTTGTTTGCTGGCAATGGCACATAGGCAGATCAACAAACAAATATATCAGGCAGCCTTGAGCTGCAGCCGAGGCTGCACTGCTGACCACTCAGTTTGGGATGCAGCGGCATCATGCAGCTGTGAGCTGTCTGGTCTCGCTGCAACCAAGCCCATGGCTGTTTCCAAACAATGGTGTTCAACGTGCCATGGCGCGCTAGCAGCGGGCGCTACCGTATACATACATTTCTGCAAAGAAGCCTGCATCCTGCTGCGCGCTGCTCTGTAGCACCATCCCTTGTCATGCTGTGCATCTTTGCGTTGCATGTGTATCATTTGTGCACTGTGCTGTGTGCACCGTGCCTGTGTTCACCTATGTATGGCTGGCAGAGCCGGATCGGCTAGCACACTTGGGTAGTGTGCTGCGCTATGACTTGTGTTGTGCATGCTTGATTGTTGGGTTGTTGCAGCCCCTCACTGCCGTCACGTGTTCTGCTGCAACTGCGTGTTGATGTGTTGGCTGCTTGCTCTGCGTTCGGCTGCTGTGTGTGCTGCTGATGCGCTGGGATGGCACGCTGATTCATTATCTGCATTTTTGACCGTGACAGGAGGCGACCTGTGACAGGAGGGGTGTGCTGTCCAGTGCTGGGTAGGAAGGGATTATCAATGGGTAACATCATGATGATGATGATGATGATGATGATGATGATGATGATGATGATGATGAAGGGATTATCAAGGGCTGGGGTGGAGGAAGGGTGTTTTTTTTCACCAACAAGCTGTGCCACTCCCATGAGGGCCAGCGATTCATGCTGCTTGCGTGGGCAGCAGTGGGAGTACTGTGGCTTGATTGACCTGTGTGACATGCAAAGATGTAGTCCTGTGCTATGGGCTTGTGGTGGTTGCAGCCTGCAGGCTGGATTGCTGGTTGGCAACCAGCGTCAGTTTGGTGTGTGCTGCGCGTGAGCTGGGGACTTGCCTGGGCTGGCGCGTGGCAGGCAGTAGTCCCTGTACAATAAGTTTGAGCACTTTCTCACCGTGTTTGTGTGGGTGATGTGTGCGTGTGTAACATAATTCTGTACTGTACTGGGCCAAACCCTATGCCTGTTGGCCAGGCTAGCTGGGAGTATGCGACAGGGCTGAATCCACACTCGTCCGAGCATCAATGAGATCTCGACAAAGAAATGCTGCAATTTGAAAGCACCAGATGCACATGATGTAGGAACCTGCGCAAGCAAACGAGCAGCACGTCCACGATCCTAGCGCGACCCGCAGCTCCAGGGGTCTACAAGCTGCAAATGCGGTGATCTATAGCTGCTGGTGAACGCTACCAAGCAAGCATGGGCAACCAGCTCGCCCCTGCTACCAAGCAGGGTGCTTCACTTGAGACACAGGGGGAGCTGCTGAACGTGGTCGTGAAGGAGACCCTCGGTGGGTATCTTTCGCATAACGTGTTCAAGATCAAAGCAGTTCGACAGTGACAGGCTTAAGTCTGCCAGCAGCATAAACATGCATCGTCTCACTGCTCCTCTGCTGCTGCCGCTGCTGCTGCTGTTGCTACTGCTGCTGCCCCGTATTGTCCTGCAGGAGGTGGCCGCTTCCTGAAGACACTGCTGTGCCTTCACGATAACGGAGGCCTGGTGGTTGTCAAGGTGTGTATGTTTGTCCAACACCACTGGGCTTGTTGCAGCATTCAGTAGTTGCACTTGCACCGCCTGCAGTACACAGGCAGAGTGTGATGTACGATGCACAGCGTAGTGCTGCACCAAGCACTACAGTTGCTGATGTGCAGGCGAAACGTGGCTGACAGCGTGCACTAACCATGGCAAGTTAAGCAATGTTACGCTGCCGCTGATTTTGCAGGTGTTCTACAAGCGGAAAGCGGATGCTACGTCCCTGGTGCCATACAAGCAGCAGCTGCAGGCAATCAGGTCGGCACGCACACACAATACAGCTACAGCAACCACAGCTGTACGCAGCAGCAGCAGCAGCCGTAAATGGTTTGCCAAACAACAGCAGGGAGACATCATACATTCTGCTGCTTGTGGCTGGCGCACAGCGCATGCTGTACTATAACACGCAGCCCCACTGGCAGTGGACAGCACCTGTGCTTCTGCTGAATCATGTTCAGCAAGTCACAACCTTGCATTGTACCTGATGCCATTGTAGCTCCCCACACTTCCCCTCGTTTGTTGTGCCACCTCGTCTGCGTTTGCTGCTGCTCACACTTTCACGTATTCGTGCCACGTCACCCTTCCACGTATTCGTGCCACCTCTCCTCACCGTCTGCTGCTGCCCTGTGCAGGGACATGCTGCTGGACCTGCGCTGCCCTCATGTGTGGCCTATGCAGCTGTGGTGGGAGACGCCAAACGCTGCCTACATGATGCGGCAGCACTTCTTTGCCAACCTGTATGACAGGCTCAGCACACGGCCCTTCCTCACAGCACTTGAAAAGGTGGGGGTGATACATTTGCCAAATGTGTGATATAGAAAGCTGCAGTACCAAGAGAGCTACAGCTTCATGTACCCCAAAAGGCACTTGGTAGCTGTGGCAGTCAGGGACAGCAGCAGCTGCAGTGGCAGCTCATAGCTTCTGCTTTCACAGCGAATAGGGACGTACGCAACAGGTGTGGTGGCGGCAGTTTTGAGTGAGCTAGCACCACCGGCAGCACCAGCAACAAGAACAACAAGAACAGCAAGCACCAGCTCTAGCAGCAACAGACAAGCCGCTTCACGTGCTGTGCAATGGCAAGACCTGTGCTTCCTCCCTCTCTCTTCTCTGTCTGGCGCTACTAAGAAAAACCCGCTGCCTCCTGTTGTCCATACCATCAGCTGGTCGTTGCTGCTGCTGCTGCTGCTGCTGCAGCGCTGGATTACGTTCCAGCTGCTGCACGGCTTGAGCCAGGCTCACGCGCACGGGGTGTGTCACGGCGACATCAAGTGTGAGAATGCGATGGTCACCAGCTGGAACTGGCTCTTCCTGACAGACTTTGCAAGCTACAAGCCAACATACCTGCCCGCAGACAACCCAGTAAGACAACAGCTCCTTCAAACTGTGTGTTGCTGATATGCTGCTAAGTGATTTGGAGGAAGAGGCCTGAGCACTGCAGTAGATTGCGGCCTCAGCGGTGCTGCTAAGCGATTCGGATGAAGAGGCCTTGGCAGTGTTCAAGTTCAAGCGCACGGGACCAACGCACCCGCATGCTGAGCCCGCTGATTACCAGTACTTGCAACTGCTGCCCCCGCCGAACTGCTGCTGTGTTCTCCATGCCTTGCCTTCAGCTCGTTGCTGCTTCTCCCGCTGCTGCTGTGGCTCCTACCACTGTGAACCTAGCTTGCTGCTGCTGCTGTGGCTGCCACAACTGTGCACCCAGCTTGCTGCCGCTGCTGCTGCTGCGCGTGCCAGGCTGACTTCTCCTACTACTTTGACACGGGCAGCAGGCGGCGCTGCTACCTGGCCCCTGAGCGCTTCTTTGAGGGCTGCGCGGCAGCCATCAACGCGGCTGCGCCGCTGCAGCCAGACATGGTGAGACCTGCGGCACAAGAAAATTGATTGTCATCATTGCCGGTAATTGCTTGCTGAGTACACAGACAGTACAGCTGGACATGGTCAGCTGCGCAGCACAAGCTGATTGGCCTTCGTCAGTGCTGATGTCTATTGCTGAGATAGCCAAGCAGCTGCACTGGCCCGCCATCTGAGGAGCCAGACATGGTGACCTGTGCAGCATAAGTCGTCATCACCGAAGTCAATCGCTGAGTAGCCAAGCAGCTGCAGTGGCCCCTGAGCGCTTCTTTGTGGGCAGCGCGGCAGCCATCAACGCGGCCGCGCCGCTGCAGCCAGACATGGTGAGACCTGCAGCACAAGCTCATTGGCCGTTGTCTTTACTGATTTTGATTGAGTAGCCAAGCAGCTGCGCTGGCCCACCCACTGAGGAGCCAAACCTGGTGAGCTGTGCAGCATAAGCTGATTAACTGTCGTCATCACCGATATCAATTGCTAAGTAGCCAAGTAGCTGCACTGGCCCCTGAGCGCTTTTTTGAGGGCAGCGCGGCAGCCATCAACGCGGCGGCACCGCTGCAGCCAGACATGGTGAGACCTGCAGCACAAGCTGACTGGTCGTTGTATCACCGATTCTAATTGAGTGGCCAAGTAGCTGCATTGGCTCACCACTGAGGAGCCAGACATGGTGAGCTGTGCAGCATAAGTCGTCATCACCGATACCAATTGCTGAGTAGTAAAGCAGCTGCAGTGGCCCCTGAGCGCTTCTTTGAGGGCAGCGCGGCAGCCATCAACGCGGCAGCACCGCTGCAGCCAGACATGGTGAGACCTGCAGCACAAGCTGATTGGTCATGGTTGTCACCGATGTTTGGTTGCTGAGTACCCATACATTACAGCCAGACATGCTGAGCTCCGTAGCACAAGCTGATTGGCCGTCGGTAGTTTTTAGTACCGAAGTAGCTGCAGTGGCCACCCGCTGAGGTAGCCAGACATGGTGAGCTCTGCAGCACAACTGGAGAGCCGTGGACTGCGTACACGTGGATGCAGGTCGCCTGTGGGCAGTGGCATCGTTGCTGAGCACTGGGCAGGTGGCAGGGCCTCCTTGACCAGTCGTGCCTGCTGCTGCTGCTGCTGCTGCTGCTCTGCCGCTGCTGCTGCCGCCGCAAATGATTAGCCTGCACCAGCAGGACACGTTCTCCTTAGGCTGTTTGGTTGCTGAGCTGTGGCTGGCAAACCTGTCTGATCCCTTTCCCCTGTCATCGCCGCTGCTGCTACGCTGCCTGCAGGACGTGTTCTCCCTGGGCTGTGTCATTGCTGAGCTGTGGCTGGATGGCAGAGCCTTCTTGGACCTGTCACGGCTGCTGCTGCTGCTGCTGTTGCTCCTTGTTGCTTCTCTTTTCACTTGAAGAACACGTGTTCCATGAATTGCATCCTTACTGAGCTCTGGGTAGCTGGCAGGGCCTCCTTTGAGTAGTCTGGCCTGCTGCTTGTGCTGCTGCTGCTGCTGCCGCTGCTTCTGCTGCTGCTGCTGCGCCTGTAGGACGTGTTCTCCCTGGGTTGTGTCATCGCAGAGCTGTGGCTGGATGGCAGGGCCTTCTTTGACCTGTCACAGCTGCTGGCGTACCGGAGGGGGGAGTATGACCCCAGCCAGGCGCTGGCAGCAGTGGCGCCAGACATCGCTGAACTGATCATGCACATGATACAGCGCGCACCAGGTGCAGCTTGAGGTGCTGTTGCCTGTTGATTGCGTCAGACAGTTGCTATGTTTGCCTTGGCCAGGCACTGGCAGGGGTGGCGCCAGACATCGCTGAACTGATCATGCACATGATACAGCGTGCACCAGGTGTGGTTTGTTGCTTGTTGATTGCAATAGACAGCTGCCAGGCACTGGCAGGAGTGGCGCCTGACATTGCTGAGCTGATCATGCACATGATACAGCGGGCACCAGGTGCGGTTTGTTGTCTGTTGGTTGCGTTGGACGGTTGTCATGTTTGCCTCAGCCAAGCGCCAGACATTGCAGAACTAATCATGCACATGATACAGCACGCACCAGGTGCGGCACAGATTGGCAACATGGTATCTTATGTTGGGCTTGTGTTGCGGCTGTCTGTGGCTGGGCATGCGCAGCATTATGTGTATCAGCTGTGGGTGGAGCCGATTCAGACCTGCATGCACACTCACTGCTGCTGACGTGTTTTACTGGTTGCATCTGTGCAGGCGAGCGCTGGTCAGCGGACCACTACTTGACTAGCTGGCCACGTCAGCTCTTCCCTCCCCACTTCAGTGACGTGCTGCACCCCTTCATCAACTCACTGCTGGAGATGGACCCTGACGCACGGCTGGCAGCAGTAGCAGCGCATTACGAGGAGCTCATGACTGCAGTTTGCAACGCAGACAGCGTTGGGGTTCAACAGGTGGGCTTGTGACCAAAACAGGAAGTCAGATTCAAGACACGTGCCCAGAGTTGTGTTGTGCTATAGCTGTGTTTGCTCAGCGCAGTATCATTCTGCAGCTCTTTGTATGTGTTGTTGTGGCAAGATGATAGCAGCTGCCCCTGGGATGCTTCCTTCCTTGCTTGCTTCCTGCTGACTGCTATCTTGCGTGTGTCTATTCACTGCTGCTGCTGCTGCTGACACATTGTTATGCCTTGGCTCTGTTGGCTTGTCTTTGCTGCCTTCACAGGGTGGCCTGCCAGCAGAGGCAGCCAATACCACCAATGCAGCTGCACCAAGTAGCCCTGCAGCTGCAGGCGCACTAGGCCCCGCTGCTGCTGCTGCTTCAGCAGGACAACGGCAAGTTGGCACCAACCCTAACCCTGGCATTGCTGCAGCCAGCAGCACCACTGCTGCTGTTGTTGGCAGCCCTGGTGCTGAGCTGTTGGCTGAAGTTAGCAGTTTGTTAGCTGACGTGGGCAGTGTGCAGCGGCGGCTGGCGGCTGCTGCTGGCAGCGCTGCTGCTGCTGCTGCTGCTGAGGACGACGGCATATGCATCGATGAGCTGGCAAATGATGGCAGGTGAGAGGCTTTGGGCGACTATGCACCAACAGCCTTCCAGGCAACAGGCTTGAGAGCAGTTGACACAACTGTTAGTTAGCCCCATCATTCTACAGCAGCTGCACTGCGGCGTTCATCAGTTGTGCAGTTGCGGGAACGTCGGATGTACATAAGTGGATCTTGCTGTGAAGAGCAGAATCGGCTGGCGTAGCATGCGTGGCAGAGTTGTAATGCGCAGTTGAGATGATGTCTGGGCTATGTTGCAGCAGAGTGGGTGTCGAGTGGGCGTGAGCCGGCATAGCATGCATGGCATTGGCAGAGCTATGCTGCTCGCAGAGGTGTAGCGGCGTTGCGCATTGGTGCACATATCCATATGTGTATGCCCAGATAGGCAGCATTTGCATGTGGCAGACCCACACTTTTGCAACACAGGCGGCTTCTTCACCAGCCATGCTACTGAACCAAATCCGACGTGTGCTGTGCTGTTTTATGATGTTGCTGCAGTGCTGGTACCTGGTCAGGTCCCAGCAGCCTCCTAGCTGACACACCAGCAGCAGCAACAGCAGCAGCACCAATGCCACCAACAACAGAGCAGGCAGCAGCGGCAGCAGCAGCAACAGGGTTGGCTGTAGGTGTTGATACGCCTGCAGATCTTGACCTACAGCAGCAGCAGCTGCTGCAGCCTGCTGCTTCTGGCGGCGTGGGTGCGGTCACACCCCGTGCTGTCAACGGTGGGGGTAGGAGTGCTGTCGGCAATGACCAAGGGGTGGTGCTGCTGGCTGTGCTGCTGTGCACGCTACTGCGGGGCTCAAAGCTGCAAGAGAGCAAGGTGAGCAAGTGCTGGTGCTGTGCTGTAGCAAGGTTTGCAGCTGGCATAGCACTATATGCCTGCTTGTTGTGGTGCACAGTGTTGTGTGGTTGCGAGCTAGCAGAGCAAGGCAAGCTGATGCTTGTGCTGTGATTCCGTGTATGGTGTGGCAGTCATGATGCTGCTCTGCAGCAGCTGTGCACGCTACTGCGGGGCTCCAAGCTGCAAGAGAGCAAGGTAAGCAGGTGCTGCTGTGCAGTCATATGAGTTTGCAGCTGGCGTGGCATTGTATGCCTGCTTGTTGTGGTGCACAGTGTTGTGGGGCTGCAAGCTGCAGAAGAGCAAGGTGTGAGGTGCTGGTTTTGTGCTGTGGCACAAAATATTTTGCAGCTGACATATCACTGTTTCCACTTACAGTGCACACTGTTGCGGGATTTCCAGCTGCAAGAGAGCAAAGCAACCTGATGATTGTGCTGTGAGTCAGCGTATGGTGTTGCAGTGATGCTGGTGGTCTGCAGCAGCTGGCGGCTGCCTTTCTCCTTCCTTGCATTCTCCAACAGTACTCCACAGGCGCATTCAACACACCACCGCAAACTGACCATATGCCGCATCATTTGCCGCACGCCTTGGTGTGTCCCCTCCCCCCGTGGCTATGTCTGCCTGCAGCGCGTGGCCATCATGCTGCTGTTCCGCAGCGGGCTGCTGTGTGACGACGAAGTCAGGCTGCAGACCATCGTGCCCTACCTGCTGACGCAGCTCTCAGACTCAAACGCAGGCGTCAGGTGCGTGCAAAGTGACGGCAACAGAAAATTGTTCTTGCAACCTCATCTGTTATTGCCCAGTGTCAAAGCTGCTGCAGCTCTTGCATTTCAGCTCTTCAGCATTTCAGCTCTCAGATTCCATCGCAGGCGTCAGGTGCGCACTGTGTAGCAGCAGGCATGTGTGTGGGCTTGAGGCATTGTGTGAGGCTTGAATGTGGCGTACCTGCTGACACAGCTCTCGGACTCCAACGCAGGCATCAGGAGCGCACAGCATTGTAGTTGCTGCATCTGTCAGGACCAACACCAGTCATACGGTGACTTAGGACCTTGTAACAGTGTGGTATTCCCTGCTGCTAACGCAGCTGCTGGATGCAGCTACAGCAGCAGCCAAAGCACCTCTGCAAGCTGCATCAAATGCAAGCATGGCAGGTGTCATGTGGTACAACAGGATGCTGCGTGTTTTGGCGTGTCATCATTGCTTTCGCCTGCTCGCAACTGCCGTGTGCTGCCTGCAGGACGCTTGCGCTGCGCTGCGTGGTGCAGCTCATGGCCTCACTTCCAAAGCTGCCACCTGCGGATGCCAAAGTGTATCACGACTACCTGCTACCATCACTCAGCTTGCTGCCAAACGACTCAGAAGAGCTTGTGCGCGTTGGCTACGCGCTAGCAGTCGCACACTTGGCGGCAGCAGCACACGAGCACTTGCTTGGCATGCAGTTCAGCAGCACTCAGCAGCAGCAGTATAGCAGCAGCAGCAGCTTGGCTGCAGCAGCAGATGCTGCTGCTGCTGCTGTCAGCAGGGTGGGTAGCTCGCGGCAGCTGCGGCAGTTGGAAAGTCAAAGCAGCAGCAGCAGTAGACGACAAGACGGCAGCAGTACAGGCGGTACAGCAGGGGACGACTCTCCTGCAGCAGCAGCCTCCGGTGGCAGGGCGTCTGCAGGGATAGACGGTGCACCTGCAGCACTACAACAACCGCAGCAGCAGCAGCAGCCGTTAGTGCGGTACGATGCAGAGATGGCAGCAGTGCGCAGCGCAGTAGAGAAGGTGGTGCTAGATCTAGTCACAGGCACCCGCAGTAGTGCCGACATCAAGCGTGGGCTGCTGTCCCACACACACCAGCTGGGGCTGTTCTTTGGGCGCAAGGACATCAACAATGTGCTGCTGCCGCTGCTGATTACGTGTTTGAATGCGGGGGAGTGGCAGCTGCGAGGGAGCTTCTTTGGGGCGATTGCTGCTGTGGGGCCCCATACAGGCAGGGACAGCTTGGATGTGTTCCTGCTACCTTGCTTGGAGCAGGTGAGCAAGCAACACCCAGCATGCATTCGCAGCTCTTCTGTTGTTGTAGCAGGTGTTTTTAGCGGATCTGCTGATGTGCAATCACCATGCGACACTATGCTATTTTTCCATGGCAGCTCCAATCGGCAGCGTGGAATGCACTACCATGCACCTTGAAATTTCCAGCTGCTCATCTCATTCTGCTGTTCACATTCACATTTTACTCGCAGGCCCTAGTCGACAGCGAGACAGCAGTCGTCTGCGACGCCGTGCGCTGCCTAGCCGCCACCTGCGGCCACCTCCGCAAACGCTCGCTGCTGGCAGCTGCCGGCAAAGTCGCGCCGCTGCTGCGGCATCACTCTGCAGCAGTGCGGCACAGTGCTGTGGCGTTCATTGCTGCTGCTGCGCGGGCGCTGCCGGCGGCTGATGTGTACACGCAGCTTGCAGTGATGGTGGCGCCGCTGCTGCAGCAGCAGCCGCTGATGCTGATAGGTGAGGGTTGGTTCGCTGACTGGCACTTCGTTTGAGTAAAGTACAACAGCTCACCTGCGTGTTCTGTTGCGGTGTGTTTGCATACACGCGTCTGTACAGGCAATGCTTTGCGGGTGTACTTGCAGGTGCTGCTGCTCATGCGGCTGTTGCTGAAACAGCGCGTCTATGCCCTTCTTTGCAACCTGATAATCAACGTGTTTGACATGACCCACTGCAACAACTTGCATATGCTGCGCACTGCAGATGAGGAGCACCTTGCAGCTTGCTTGCACCCCTACGGTGAACCGCGAAGCAGCAGCAGCAGAACCAGCAGCACCAGCAGCACTGGCATCAGCAGAGCCACCTCAGCCAACCAGCCGTCATCCCTTGGTCCACCCAGTAGCAGGTTTGGCGCTGCTGCTGCTGCTGGGCCTCAGATCTCTGCAGCGTCTAGACGTGCAACTGCAGAGCGAGCTGGCAGCAGCGGCAGTAAAGATTCGGCTGGGATAGGCCCACAGCAGCAGCAGCAGCAGCAAGGGTCTGGCGTTGGCCGGGGTACAGAGCATGGTGCATTTGGCAGCTTGCTGCAGCGCCCTGACTCTGTGGCAGTGCGGCGCACTACAAGCGGCGGAGGTGAGAGCTAGTTTGCTGGTCGTGATATATATGTGGGCCTGCTTGCCATGTTTGTCCTGTTCGGGAGCACATGTGCCATCTGCCTCCAAGTGCATCTGAGTGGGGTCTCATAATGTTCCTTGCAATGTTTGCTAGTATGCGTCACGGGTCCTCTGAGCACGGCAGCTTCAAGTTGCAATGCAACATGGTTGCTGCTGTGCCTGCAGGAGGCATGTCTCTTATGTCGCCGCTAAGCCCTCGGCATCACAACTCAGACCTAAACCTTGAGGGTTCAGAGCTTATGTTGCGCCCCTCCGCCCCAGTGTACTGCCTAGATCTGGATCCTGCAGCCCTGGGCAGCAGTACAGTCAGCACAGTAGGCAGTACAACTGGCGGTACACCTTTTGGCAGTACAGCAGCAGCCAGTGAGGCAGCAGCAGCAGCAGGAGCTGGGCTGGCAGATCTAAGTTTTAGCGGACTGTATTCTGGTAGGAGAGGATACCGGCTTCAGGGCTACGCTGCTGCTGCTGCTGCTGGGCCAATAGGGACAAACAGCAGCAGTAGCAGACGTAGCCTTGCGCAGAATGCTACAGTTCCTGGCCTGTCAACCCCTGCAGCGGCGCCTGCAGGCCCGGCAGATGTAGCAGATGCTAACGCTGTTGCTACAGCCAGCCGGCCAGGCAGGTTTTGGCCGGGTCCCTCCGCAGGTTTAGGTGTCAGCGCCGCAGGTACCTTCAGCATAGCTGGCAGCAGCATAGGCAGCAGCAGAGGGCTGCTCACAGGCATGCCATCAGGGCTGGGGGTGGGCCCTGGGGGATTGCTTGTAGGGCCGACAGCAGCAGGGGGTGGGGTGGGGGTGCGGCCGCGGCCTAAGAGCAGTCACACTGCTGCTGTGGAGAGCATCGGCAGGCGGCAAGCTGCACTGCAGGTGTGTGATTGCCAAGCGTGGTGTGCTGCGTCACGTTTGGTGTAGTTGGCGCACGTGTGTACAGGTGTGAAGGGGGTGGCCAAGCGTGGTGTGCTGCGTTTACCTGACAGCAAGGTGCCTGATGTTGAATACGCATGCTTGCCAGTTGCAGCTCAATGGAACTGCAAACAAAGATGCCTTTATATGTGCACTTTTGGTGAAGCCCCCCAGGCAGCCTGTTGCCAGCCATCACGCAGCAGTTGATCCCTGGGTATACCGTGTTGAGAGAATCAGCGCACGCCTGTCCTGCAGGGTGCACCAGCAGACGGTTCCTGCAGAACATTCCCTTTTACCGCGTCCCTGCAGCACATATGCTGCGCTTGTTGCTGCTGCTGCTGCTGTCCAACATCACTCCAGGCGTGTGTAACCACCACTTTGTTTGTGACAGGCAGCCACCGGCTCCACAACACAACACAAGTACAGATGCAGATCCACACAAAGGCATCATCAACAACTGACCCATATGTCCATCACTACTCTAGCAAGCAAACATTGGCCATTGCATCGCTGCTTGTGACTGTAACTGCAGGAGCGCTACGCTGTGCTGTCTGAGGCGCTGTCCCACATAACTTCAGGCACATCACACCATCTGCTTGCTGCTACAAGGACACCGTCTAACACAGCCATCGCATTGCTGCTTGTAACTGCAGGAGCGCTACGCTGTGCTGTCTGAGGCGCTGTCGCGTGACCCTTCAGGGCTGGAGGCTGGCGACAGGCAGCAGCTGGAGCGCCTGGCAGCAACGCTGCACAGGTGAGCTGTGGACGCTAGCCGGCTACTTTGTTTGTCTCTTCTAATCTCTATGCGTGTGGGCTTTGTGTTGAGGCATTGCCAAGCATCACTTATGCGAACCCTCGGCTAAGCAGCATGATTCACCTGCGAGCGTTTACAAGTGAGCTGCACATGACACTGAGGTTGATTGCGGCAATGCGCTGTCTCATTCTTCAGCTTGGAGGGTGACAGGGAGCGCACCTGCTGCTTGTTAACCCGTGTCTTAGGCGTAATCCACTGCATGCAGTGCAGCTGTAGGCAGGCATAAGAGTGAATGTATTGACAATGCTTACTGTGCTGTACAGGCTGACCCTGTGGCCCGCATCACCCAAGCAATGTGTCAACGCTGGTGCTTGCTTGAGTTCACCTCTGGCTGTGCAGTGCAATCCGCATCAAATGATCTGTTGTCTGGTTTGCTGTGCTGTGCAGGCTGGACCTACGTCCCGGGTGTGACGTGCGCTGCCCTGCTGCGCTGCTGACGTATAAGATGGCAGCCATCACCAGCAGAGCGGGACCTGCGGGAGCTGCACCAGGAGCGGCAGGTGCGCACAGCAACTCAGCTTGTCTGCCACGAAGGTCACCTTATGTGCCACCAGCGTCTGCAATCGCGTAAATGATCCATGATGCTCTTCACAGTACACCTTTTGTGCTGGTTATGCAGGTGATGCCTGTAGCTCAGCGCCTGCTGTGGGTGATGCATGTTCAGCAGCCAACAGCACAGGTGGTCTGCCACACTGTCCCGACTTTCCATGTCGGCGTGAAACCTAACAATGTAGCAAAGTAACACTGCCCATGTTGACTCGCAGGTGACGCGTCCAGCTCAACCCCTGCAGTGTTGATGCTGTGTCAGCAGCCATCAGCACAGGTAGCGTGCTACGTTACCCAAACTAACAAAGTCAACGTAAAAAAAGTAACACTCCGTGTGTTGACTCGCAGGTGATGCGTCCAGCTCAGCCCCCGCAGTGTTTGATGCTGTGTCAGCAGCTATCAGCACAGGCATCGGCCAGCACCTGCCAGGCCCAGGACTGGATGGTGGCAGCAGCATTGGTGCTGGGGGCGGCAGTGGCGCTGCTGCTGCTGCTGCTGGAGGTCCGGCTTGGCGGCCTAGGGGAGTGCTGGCGAGCCATCTTATGGAGCACAGGTAGGGGTGTATGGTTTCACCGTTTGTGTCATCTGCTGTTTTGTACATGCTTTATGCAAAACTGGTGACTGTTGGTTGGTAGCGCTGACCAGGCGTTTGATAGATCAAAGGTAGAGGGAACACAGCCGCAGTTTGCTGTGAGTTCCTGTGTCGCGGATTGTCCAACTGGCCGTGGCTGTCATCCTTCAGTCGAGATGCAACGCTGCAAGCGCTGCATTAGAGGTTTCGAAACTGTCTCACAAGCGGCGCTGCATCAATTGTATGCCAGCTTGAAGCTAGTACAGTTGCAAACAGCTGTCTCCTGGCTGCTGGCCAAAACCCCAAGTTGCGTGCGCTGCAATGCGTGCTGAGATGTGTGCTGCTGCTGCTGCTGGCAGGTCTGCTGTCAACTGCCTGGCTACAAGTGCAAACGGCGCGCTGCTGCTGAGCGGCAGTGACGATGAAACTGTAAAGGTACGTTATGCCTGCTGGCCGTGCGTGTGACCCAGCAACGTGCGTGTATCTTGGCTGGCCCTTAAGAAGAAGCAACCACCAAAAAGCAGCTTGCCTGTATCTTTGCCATGCTGCTGTTCACAGCCTCGCTCTGGAAGCACCTGGCCAGCAACACGTAGGGATACGAGCTGCATTGCGCGCTCTGTCAGGCCACTGCACTGACAATGTCTGTTTTGCTATTGGGCCAGCTGCAGCAACTCGTTCCTACCTAGGCCTAGCACCACATCACCGTCCATCTGCTGCTGTTGCTTTAAATGCACACCATGCACATGTGCCGGTGCTATGCAGTTTTGGGATGTACGCCGCCTTGAGCGTGACGTGTCATTCGCCAGCCGACTCACGTATTACTAATACCACACCTCACCATCCATCTGTAGGTAATGCTGCTGTAGCGCTGAGTGCACATCTGCTGCTGCTGGTTTCATATCTTTATTACAACGCTGCAGGTGTGGGATGTACGCCGTCTTGAGCGTGACGTGTCGTTCGCTAGCCGCCTCACATACGCGGGCCAGTCAGGGCGCATCACGGGGCTGTGCCCTGTGCTTGATGGCAGCAGCCTGGCGAGTGGCAGCGCCAGCGGCAGCCTACATGTGTGGTGCGTGGAGTACACCAGCAAGCCGGGCGGCTGGGCACCTGACAAGTACAGAGGTAAGCTTGGGGACATATGTAAAGTGACAGGCGCGCCGACCATATGCACTGGCTGCACAGGCATTGCATATATGCACAGGTTTCTGCTGTTGCCTTTTCCTGCTGCGCAGTCATCACATGCACCGGGTATGTGTTGTCCTGCCGCATAGGCATAACAGCCATTAGGCAGCTTTCCTGAGGCGTGTGTTGCTCTTGATCTTGCCCTGCACAGTGACAGGCATGCCAACCACATGTACGATTTTAAACTTCTGCTGTTGTTTCATGCTGCTGCACACAGGCATCACAGCCATCAGGCAGCTCTCCCCCGGCGAGGGAGCGATCCTCTGCCCTGGGGGGGCCATCCCGCTCACACTGTGTTTTGATCAACTTTGCCCTGCACATTGTCAGCCACGCCAACCATGCACAGGTTTCTGCTGTTGATTCCTCCTGCTGCATAAGCTACGGCGGCTGTGTGTGCAACGATTGGGAGTCATAACGTGCATCCACACTTCCTATCATCCCTGCTGCACTGCAGGCATCACAGCCATCAGGCAGCTTTCCCCAGGCGAAGGAGCCATCCTCAAAGTGCTGCCCTGGGGGGGCCACCCCTGCCTTTTACTATACGCAAGCCAGCGTGGCGGCGTGCACTGCTGCGACCTGCGCTGCCCAGCAGACGTGTGGCAGGTGCCTGCCTCCCCAAGCTTGGGGCTTGCGCAGCAGTTGGTGGCAGATCCTTCGGGGCAGCACTGGCTGGCGCAAGGCACCAGCAGAGGCTGGGTGTGCCTGTGGGATGTGAGGTTCTTGCTGTGCGTCAACAGCTGGCAGCACCCGCAAAAGTGAGGCGTTTGTTTGCTGCTTGCTGCTGTGTCGGGAGGTGTACGTGTGTTTTTGGTGCCGTTGTGAGGGCTGGGTGTGCCTGTGGAATATGCGCGTCCTGCCTTGCGTCAACTGCTGGCAGCACCCGCAGCGGCAAAGTGCTGGCTTTGCACAGCTCATGTACCTCACTCAGCTTGGGGCTTGCTCAGCAGCTGGTGGCAGATCCTTCAGGGCAGCACTTGCTGGCGCAGGGCACCAGCAGAGGCTGTGTGTGCCTGTGGGATGTGAGGTTCTTGCTGTGCGTCAACAGCTGGCAGCACCCGCAACGGTGAGGCGTGCATTTGCTGCTTGCTGCGCTGTCAGTAGGTGTGTACATGTGTGGTGGTTTTTGTGCCGTTGTGAAGCTGGGTGTGCCTGTGGGATGTGCGCTTCCTGCTGTGCGTCAACAGCTGGCAGCACCCGCAAAGGTGAGGTGTGGGTGCTGCAGGTGCAGGTAGCATACAGGACAGGGCAGTGTCGCACTCGCTCTTGGCCACCTGTATGACTGCCAGACTGGCAACTCCATCGCTCCACTGGCAGTACTGCAGAGCAGGCAGGGCGCGTGCGCAAGGTACCAGGAAACAGCGGACTCGTAGTGCCATCACTTTCCTGATGCACAACATCACCCATCTGTTTATGCGAGCCATGTGGTGCCTACAGAGCAGCCGTAGTGTTGGGTTGCATGCAGGTGTGGCATCGATGCCATGTCTTTGGCTGCTGCCAGCAGTGCAGCTCTTTCAACGCCGCTCAATAACTGCACCCGGATATGTTTGTGCAATCTTTTGACAATCAATTGTACGCCGTGTTCTCGGCCCCCATCGCTGCGCGTAGGTGTGGCATTGATGCCATGTCGCTGGCTGTTGCGGCTCCCCCCAGGCTGGGCCTTGCGCAGGGCAGCCTGCCACACCCCGGTGTCCCGCTGCTGTACATGTCAGCGGGGCTGCAGGAAGTGGGCCTGTGGGACGTACTGGACGGCAGGTGCCACCAGGTGCGTAGGTTTGGTGATGGTGTTTGGTGTTTGTGTGTGATGTGTGCGATGCGTGCGGTACTGCAGCTGTACATGTCAGCACGGCTAGAGTGGGTCACTGCCCCACCGTATCGGGTCCGATTGGCTTGCACGTGCTTGTTGTATGTGGTGCTGATGTGGCTGCGAAGTTACGTCAGCATGCTTGCAGAATTGGCTGTATGCATTGAGACATGCCGCATCCCCGCAGGTGTGCTGATCCACGCGGTTCTTGTGGCTAAAGTCAATCATAGGTTGCTGGTTTGTTGTTGATATGTGTTGCTCGCAGGTGCTGCGAGTGCTCGACCGTCAAGAGTCTCAGCTGCCAAACCCTGAGCCCCCAGCAGCACTGCAGCCGCCACTGCCAACAGCAGCAAGCAGCAGCAGCAGTAACAAAGCAGCAGCCGGCAGCTCAAAGCTAGGCCTGCAGCAGCAGCTTGCTCAGGGCCCCGGTGGCTTGGCTGGTGCTGCTGCTGGTGGTGGTGGTTGGCAGCCTGGCGTACCGCAAGACAGCAGCAGTGCGGGGTCGCTGCACCATCATGGCATCGATGTGAATCAGCTGGCGAGCGAACTCAGTACGCATCTGGCGATTGACCAAATCAACTCACCTCAAGCCAGGTACGGGCACGTCTGATCATGAACAAAAGATGCTGTGCTCTGCATGCCATGAGTGCCATGAGTGGCACTCATTACTGGGGTTGTTGCCTTGTCACTTGTCGCTGGTAGTTTGCAAGCATCAGGTAGTAGCCTATTGGAGATCAAGTGCACAGTGCACAGCCTGCAAAGCAACAAGCTACAAAACATAACGGCTGTTCATACTTTGTATGACTTGGCACCCACGCTATGTTGCCTGCAGGCTGGCAGGTGTGACTGCGCTGCTGCCGCTGCCTGGCGGTGCGCTGCTTGCTGGCGGTGCCGACCGCTGCGTGCGCTACTGGGACGCGCCGTGGCCTGAGCGCTCCTACATCGTGGCGGGGCCTGTGTGGCCGGACGACACAGGCATCATGGAACCCTCCACTAACAAGCTGCAGGTGCGGCTTATGTCTCGGTCTTCGTCGTTGCATTTTTTTGTCACGGTTGACTGGATTGTGTTGTGTTGTAGCTACGGTAGGTAGCGGTACTGGAATGTTGTGTTGTGTTCAACATGCCCTTTCAACTCTTCAGTGCTTGCCGGGTTCTGCGAATGAAGGCAGCTTTTATGCTGCTGAGGCTTTGTTGTTGGTTGGGGACGTTTGTTCGTGGCTGCGGTTGCTGCTGCACTGCTACTGCAAGCGCACCAACAATGGCGATCCAGCTGTGGCTGGGTTGTCGTGCATAACGCTCAAAATGCCACTGACACTTGCTCTCCTGACGCTGCCCTTGAAACCCTGCAGGTGCCCAGCCACGTGTACCGCTACAGCAAGCGCAACTACAGCGGTGTGCCGGTGATAGAGGAGCGCTGCGCGGGTGACGGGCCACGCCTGGTGACACCTGACAGCAGCCCTGACCTTGGCAGCAAGCTGCGCATGCATGAGTGCGTGCACGCGGACGCGATTACACAGCTGGCGGCGGTTGAGGGTGCTTCTAAGCTGCTGGTCAGCGCCAGCAGGGACGGCTGCATCAAGGTTTGGAAGTAGCCTAGTTCGGTTCATTGGCTGTGAAGCTTATGGTGTACTTGTATTTTCACACCCTGCGTGTTAGCAGGCCTGCTGCTGCTGGCTTGAGTTTGACGCCTGGCAGTGATTTTGGTGTTGTGCAGCTGTAATTCTCGGTGCTTGTTTAAACTGCTTTCATTTATACCTTGCTAGTGCATGTTGGCGGGAGAACTGTCACAGTGTGAATCCCCCCAACTTCGATCAGCTGGTCCGAGTCGAAGACCCTTCCAAAATTTTCCGAATGATCGAGCCTACGGCCGTTTCGACCCGTTGATGCAGTTGCGAGCCCTGGACTGTCTTAAAAACCCGCGTCATCCGATCCGAAGTGTAAAGCGGTTGCAAGATGATCTTCAGCTTGCAGCAAGAATCGCCTCTGGCATGCGCAGTTGAGTGGCTCGACCGTCGAGACGAGATCGCAGTGCGGCAAGCTGAGCTAGCATTTGACAACTGCCCATGCAAAGAACGAAATTCACACCCCAGATTGCTCGAGCACAAAGCATCAGCAGGTTACACGCACTAACAGTAACACCACCCACAATGCACAACCAGCTGCACTGCTGGCTAGCTGCCGCTGCCGCTGCAGCCTGCAGCCCCACCCTGTGCAGCTGCTGCTGCCTGCTGAGTCCTCCAGCAACATCACTGCTGCTGCTGCTGCTGCTGCTGAACCTCCGTTAGCAAGCTTGGGATGTGCCGCCGCAGTTGCAACCGTCGTACGCGTCATCACCAGCAGCAGGTCAACGGCTTGCGATTGCTCGTACGTGATCGCCCGAGTACAGAGGCTTGACGTACAACTCTGAGCTGCGCGCTGCTTACTCGTCCTCCTGGCTGCGCAGGCGTGCTGCCCTGTTGGTGATGGCGATGTTGAGCGTGTTGGCGCGCTCAACGATCTCCTTGCGCTTGCGCGCAGACACGTCGTGTGCCACCTCAGCGCAGAACACGCGGTTGTGCATCAGCAGCATCTCCAGGTCCTTCACATTGTGCACAAGCACCTGAGAGTACACAGCACACGCAGAGCAGCAGGATTGCAGGGTCAGAAGCGGTATAAGGTGTCCTTGCGTTCAGTTTATTAGCCAGCAGCATGTCCAGGTCGTTCACATTGTGCACCAGCGCTTGGCGAAGCGGGATTGAGAGTCAGCACCAGCAGAGCAGCAGAACAGGAGGGTCAGAAATCCATGTGTGCAGTATGAGAGTCAGCAGCATCTCCAGGTCTTAGGGTGTCTCTGCATGCTTTTCTGCTAGAGCGCTGCATACCTTTCACACCGCGCACCTGCAGCCGCACCCCAGGCACTCGCCACTAAAGCACAGTGACAGGTGCATACAGCAGCTAGGTTGGGGCGCAACACGCAGGGGAAATGCACGCAAAACCGGCACGCCTGATGTTGCAGAGCCACGAAAACAGCGGCTGCCAGCCTTCCTGCTGTACATGTTTGTCAGCTGCAGCCGACCACAGGCTGCTGTGCAGCCGACCACGTAACAACTGAAGACTGAGCAGCCACTGTCAAATGCCATAAATGCTGCTGACAGCGTTCTTGCCACTAACAGCACTTCCAGGCACTTCAACCTCGGCAACACGCTGCCGCAGCACTGCAAGCAATGCTGCCTGGCTCATATGATTGCTGCCGCTGCTCGCTCCACGCCAAGTTGAAGCCGCTGCATGTCAGTTGTCATTGATGCCGTAGCTGTCAAAGCTGCGCATATATGACAACCGCCATGCAGCGGCTGCTCGTTCTGCAGCTGCTGGCCCAGGCTACAGCCACGTTGCACTTGCTACTGCCACTGCCGCCTAGGCTGCTGCCGTGTACAGAGCTGCTGCTGCTGCTGTGGCGCACCTTCTTGAAGCCGTTGGGCAGCACGTGCCTGTCCTTCTTGTTGGTGCCGTAACCGATGTTGGGCATCTCAATGGCACCCTTGAACTTCCTGCAAGCAGCAGCAGCAGCAGATGCCACGGAAGCAGCAGCACGTTCAGCAACTCGTCATCATCGTCACGCAGTCGTCACGCAGCCAGCAGGTGCTTCTGCATAACTCGAAATGCAAGCCGGCAACTGGCCGTTCCCTGAGTGATGCAGTGGATGTTGTGATGTTTTGGCTAGTGCAATGAAGGGACGGACCACTGCACGCCAGGCCAAGCAGCTGGTGTTGGTGGTGAGGCAACAGCAGCGTCCAGTGCCTGGTGCTGTTCACAAAGGTAACAGCACAGGCATGTCCCCTCGAGAAACGCCTGTCCAGTGACGTGCAGCATAAGCCTGCACGTTGCAATGATGCAGCTGCTGCTGTGGTGTGCTGCGCTACATCAGCTGCTGTGCTGTGATACGACGCGAGACATGTGCGTCAAGCAGCCAGCACGCAGCTTGCTGCTGCTGTGCTGCTGCATGGCCTAGATCCAATAATCCGCAGAATGCTCAGGCAGCAACTTCCGCCTGTTACTGCTGCAAGATCGAGCCTCCAGCAATGCAGCTGCCAAACACTACCGAAGCCGCTTGGTTCTGCTGCCTTGATTGAATCTTGTTCTGGTCTTCTCGCAGCTGCATTGCTGCTGGACACCGCACTACTGCTCGGCACCTGAGCCAGGTGCTGCTGTAGCTGCAGCTGTGTGCCCTGCTGTGCGCTGCCCTCCTAGGATCTGATCAGAGAGCTTCCTGCAAGCTGCGCTGCATCACAGCGCGGGGCGCACCTGCGCACGCGTCCATCGATACCCTTTGGCCGCCTCCAGCTGGGCTTCACACACATTTTCCTGTCGCTCTGGTGGCGGTCAAAGTGCTTCTTGCGCTTGACCTGCTTCTTGCGCTTGACGAGTGGCTGCACCATCTTGACTAATCTGCAGGCACAACAGCAGCAGCATGCATGTGCAGGCGGTGAGCGCCAGCACTGCTGCTCCTGGTGGATGCCCTGCTCGCTGCTGCTGGATGTGCTGCCAAAGCGCAGAGATCACTGCAGTGACGTGTTGAGGGGCACGCTGGCAGCTCGAACTGCCTTGATGCATGGAGAAAGCCCTTGCTGCTGCATCCTGCTGCTGCCAGCCATCACTGCTGGTGTTGAGTACTTCACGCCCATAGCTACTGTTGCCCGCGTGCATTAACGCTCGGTGCATGTTGAATCAAAGTATACAGCTGCTGCTGCACGCCAGAGCGCACCAAGCTGCAAGACACAAGACTGCGATGGCAGGCTGCTGCCTGTCGACCTGGGCCTTGCCTGGCTGCTGGAAAGAAGGCCGAAACGTTTCAAACATGAAAATCTAGCTGATCATGCATCTATACTACTGCATGCTTGCTACTGCGAAAAGCGGACGAGCAGCCGACGCCGGTGCCTGCCTCACCTGCTCTGCTCCTAACTCAACAAGTTGGGCAGGCCGAGCCTTGGGAAGAGGACGAAAACTTGGCATCGCACAGGCTATCAAGCTTGGTGGCCCGGAGTGTTTAGCGGCAAAACCCACCGGCAATTTTCTGGGCTGGTTTCACGCTACGCCACGCAGATCTGTAAATATTACCCGCTGACCAACGCTTTTGACACATGTATACAGCCGGCGTGCACATTCAGGTGCCACCCCATGCTCTCTCGCCAGGCTGCAGGTGCACTAGGGATTGCAAGGCTGAACAGCCTGTTACCGGGTTCCAACGGGCACCAGACGCGGTCTAAACAAGCCACACATGCCAAACCAGCAGCACCGTTGCTGTTGGAGCTGCCAGTGCCCAGTGCTTACAAATAGCATGACATTCCAATGCTTGGTGACAGCAACATGGCAGTGTACCAGCCTATTGGCCAAACAGCCGGTAGAACCCAAGATGTTAATGCACACAGCAGCAAGTCGTTGAAGCCTTGCCTACAGTGCAGGTACGCACCGTGCAGCTGCTTGACGGTCACAGCCACCACAGTCGATGCAGTGTGTGCACTCAAAGAGTACTAGCCCTGCTCTCTCTGCACTTAAACAGCAGTCAGGTCATGAAGCCCATCAGCCACACAGATATACAATCACAACACAAACCAGGTACAGCCTCAGCACATATATTACATTGAGGTCGACTTCTGCGCCCAACAAACAGGCAACCTGCACACTGTTCACTCCAATGCACTACGCACAGCTGCCTGTCATATACATGCACGTCATCCCACCTCAGACACTCCTTGTACAACTCGACATACCATACATATACAATGCACAATCAATGTGCTGTTGATCTTATAAGTACAAGCGCACTCTCGCTGCTGCACCCTTCCCTAACGGCCAGCCGCCGGTGGCGCCAATCCTGCCTCTCATCAACCCCCACAGCAGCGCATTCCTGGCCCTCCTGCTGTAGCCTAATACTGTTACTTCAGCCCCAGCAGCTTCTTGCGCACCTTGTCACCTTTCCTTTCCGGGGCCTTGGCTACCCTACCCTTGCGGCCCCCAGCAACCCCTGCAGCAGCAGCAGCAGCCTCTGCGTCGAGCTGCTGCTGCAGGGCCGCAGCCACGCCCTCATCGCTGAAAGCGCCAGCAAGTACTGCCCTGTTGTGTGCTGAGGCCTCCTCCCTGCGTTTGCGCTTCCTCTGCTGCTGCTGCTGCTGCTGTGGCTTGCCTGCATCAAGGGGTTCTGCAGCAGCAGTGCCAGCTGGCGGCGTTGCTGATGCTGAACCTGCAGGCGATTCACTAGCCAGCTGCTGGTTGCCTGTAGGGCCCTGTGTGCTGACCTCTGCTGAAGCTGCGCGCTGCACAACAGCAGCCCCAGCAGCTGCACTGCTGCTGCCAGCTTGCTGCGATGACCCTGCTGCAGCGCCAGCAGCAGGGTTAACAGCAGTGGCTGCTGACTGCGGACGCTTTTTGTTTGGCACATAGTAGCTGGCTGTGTAGCCGACAAGCTGCTGCAGCCTGCAGTTACACACAAACCATGCAAACATAAGCACATATGATGACAGCATTTCAGCTCAGTCAGCTGCCCCTGCTGCACCGACACACCCACCATGTACCTGATGCTGAGGCTGCTTCCTTACACAATAGTGCCAGAAGTGCAGCTGCACGGTGCACGGGCACTGCAGCAGCTGCCAATGCAGAAGGTCACTGCATTGCAGCGTGTCATGTCGACATGACACGACGTCGTGCCAACTACATCCAGAGCCCGTAGTAGCCATGCACACAGTGCTACATAAGCATGCATGAGCCCTTCCAGCACCTAACATACTCTTCACACTGCAAGTGGCCCAGCGCTGGCCCAACACACCTGTCTTGCGGGATGCTGACTGATGCGTCCACAGCCCCCCAGTGGTTGTACAGCTCCATGCCGTGCTGGTTGACGCTGTAATGCGCAAGCAGCCAATCTGAGCCGGAGATGGGCAGCTGCGGCGCCGACGCCAGCAGCTTCTCACGCAAGCTGCGGTTGAGCTGCGGCTGCGCATCAGGATCTGCTGCTGCTGCTGCTGCTGCTGTAGAGCTTGTCCTTGCAGCACCAGCAGCAGCAGCTGCTGCTCTGCTGCCTGCTGCACGATCAGGCTCCGCAGCAGCAGCGGCAGCACCAGGACTGCTGCCACTTGGAACTTGCTCGTCAGGCTGGCTGTGCTGCAGCCAGCGTGCTTGCTCATGCTGCTGCACCAGCTCCTGTGGGATGATATACACACCGGTTGCTGCTGCGGTGGGGTCGCGCAGATTGGCATACACGTCATGTGCTTGCTGCTGGTGACGCTGCTGTGCTGCATTGTCCAAGTGCTGGCGCAGCGTGCTGCCAATGGTGATGCTGCGAGCATCGGATGCACCAGCTTGCGTAGCTGCTGTTTGTGGGTGAAGCTGCAGCGGCTGCTGGCCTCTGCTGGGGAGGCTGCTGAGATCAGCAGCTGCAGCAGCATCTGCTTCACCAACAGCAGCAGGAGTGGCTGCTGCCTGCTGCAAGCTTCGCTGCTGCGGGCGCTGCGCAGCATGCTGCTGCCCGGGGGGCTGTTGCTGGCCAGCAGCAACGCCGTAAGCAGCCGCCTCTGACAGGTACGCCTGCACATAGCATGGCGGTTGACGAAGCGGACGACAGCTGTAGTAAAGCACTACACTAAGCACTTCACCTGCACCAGATAAGCCACCAGATCATCCACATCACTGCAACTATCTTCAAAGATGCGGTCGCATGCCCCCTCATGAGCACCACAGAGGCATGACTGCTACCACATGGCTGCAATGCGACCTTCCTCACCTGCATCTGTGCGCGCATGTTGACCACTGCTCTCAGCAGCCGCTGGCGCTCCTGCTGCTGGCGCTGATCTGGCAGCTGCAGCTGAGTCAGCACCCGCAGCCAGTCCAGCAGAGGGCCCGACGCTGCCAGCTGCGCTTGCCGTACGAGGTCCGCCAGCTGTTCAAGCACTGTGGCATTGCGGGCTAGATGGTCTGGGTCAGGCACCCTGCAAGGAACAGTCAATACAACAGTGGGTCATTGCGTGTTGCGGCAGTGGAGGGAAGCACAGAAGCGCTCCAACGTTGTCCAGTATAGCAGATGAACAGACTTGCGCGCATGCCCCACAGGCTGCCCACGCGGCTGTATGTTCATCAAAAACGCCGCGCTACAAACCCAGCCTTACAGTATGGCGCCAGCTCAATAGCAGTTGACTCGTTGCCATCGCTGACTCTTTGCCGCTGCAGCTGCAGAACACACTCACACGCTCTGCATGCTTCTCTGGTTGAGTGCTGCTACTTGTTTTACACTCACGTAGGCTCCTGGAAGTCCCCCACCAGCTCATCCATGTCAAAGTCAGCATCGCCAGCAGCCTGCTGCTGCTGCTGCTGCTGCTGAACAGCCACATCCTCCCATTCCTGGTCTTCATCAGAGGCGCCCTGCATACCAACCACAGCAAGCAATGCTGCTGCACCTGCTGCTGCTGTCGCTTGGGAGTCCGACCCCAGGGCTTCCGATGCCGCGTCATCAAGCTGATGGTGCACCTGTTGCACCTGATCTGCAGCACATGCAGGTGGATCATGGTCCTGCAAAGGCTGCTGTGGCACTGGCTGCTGCAGCAGCTTGAAGCATTCTCGCAGTTGATGCAGCAGGCCCTCTAGCTGCTGCCGCTGCTGGGGCCACTGCTGGTTGAGCTGCTTGTAGCGGCTCAGCAGCAGCTGCTGGTGTCGGCGCTGCCGCTCAGCCTCGGCAGCAGCAGCTGCTGCTGCGCGTGAGCTGATCTCTGGAAACTTGTACTGCTTTTTGAGGTACTTGTACGCGGCTGTGACCTGCAGCACACACCATACACATACAAGGTCGCTACTGCAGTTCCGGCATCTGGCTACAGTCATTCTGCAGAGTATTGTTCTGTAACAAAGCTGCAACTGCAGCCTTTGAGACCACCAGGAGCGCCAAGAAGAGCATGTGCCGCCCTTAAGACCACCACATACCAGCAACACCGCACATATGCAGAACATATGCACACACCCAAACACTGCTGCTGGCCAAACAGCGTACCTGAGGGTAGTGCAGTCCCCAGGCTTCATGCCACTTTTCTATTGCCTCCAAGGCCCTCTCACGCAGCGCCACTGCAGCAGCTGCTGGTGGAGGCAGCAGCTTGTCTGGCTTGTGGCCCACACTGAGCTGAACGAACTGGCTGAATTGTCCTGCAAGCACTCTCCTGAAGCACCTGGACCTGCTGAACAGCACGTCACACACCTCCACTGCCAGCTTGCGTGCCTGCAGGAGAAGCGACGTAACATCTGTGAGCATTAGAAACGCAGGCATGTAATAAAAGTGTGGATGCAGGCATGAGCGAGACATTTATGTTGACTGCAACAGGTTCTCGTCGGCTGGCGTTGTGGCACCAGCATCAGATACTGCCGCCAGTTTCCTTGCAGGCCGCAATTGTGCTGTGCAGCCTGGCAGAAGGTTGCATGGACATGCTACACAACACTTCAAAACAACTACAAGAATAACTACAAGAATAACACGACATGCGGCAAGGAGAGGACTCTGCAAACCTCCCACAGCACAGCACCGGTACGTCCTCACCTGGGCATTGTTTGCTGCCAGCCTGTCCATCAGGCGCGCCTCTGCATACTCCACAAGCTCGTCGCTGCTCCTGAGCAAGCCCTTGAGCTTTGCCAGCAGCTCAGCGTCCAGCTGGTTTGACTGTGGCTGCGTCAGGGACACCAGCAGCGTCCCAACCTGCTGCGCGGCTTTGTAGTCCATGCGTGCTGTGCCTGCTGTGCTCTGTGGCTGTAACCCCTAACTCGGCTGGGCTGCCGGATGTTCCTTTCAGCAAAGTTGAAGGCAGAGACAGCCGTCCAGGTGCCTGAATTGCGCGTTACCGCGGGCACCTGCCTGCCAACTGACTGGGCTGTGCATTGAATTAGCCGTGGATCCGACGTCTTGTAGTGCTGCTGCTGCACAATCAAAAGTACTATATCTTGAATCAAAGGCTTCATACGTGAGAAGGACCTCAAAACAGAGTGTTGTTGTGCCCAGCAGGTTTGGCGTGAGGGTTTGCTACCTCTTGCAGGATCGCCCTGCTGAGACCCTGCCGTAAGAAGAATAGTAACTATGACTGCGTACTCCGCAATTGCCCGCTCTTGACACATTATCCCTGGGGTGCACAGTGAGCAAGACTAGTTTTCACTTGAGCTCGCCCTTCAGCAATGTCTAGTGTCCTACTGTGAGTGTGCACATGGGCACGCACCCGCCCTAGTATTTGCCTTGATGTTGATCAGGGGCAGCTGGCTGGAAATATGCTGCGCTCGTTGAAGGCCAGTCTTAAATCTGGCAAGAAAGCGTCAAGCAGCCCCAAGGAGGAGGCGCAGGCGGTCACAAATAAGCAGACTACCAGCACAGCCGTAAAACAGGCAGCCCCCGCAGCCAGCAAGCAGCCCACGGTGAAGGAGAAGCCGGGCCTGCCAGTGATAAACGAGGAGTCTCTCCGGCACTATTATGCAGAGCCACTGCCTTCCTTCCGTGATGTGAGTAAACCAGCAATAGATCAATGATCTCAGGCTACGCTGAGGCCCTGATCATCCTGCTGCTGCTGGGAAGAGGACCCAGCAGGTGTCCTACTGCTGTCTGCATCTGCTCCATCTGCAGCCTTGATTCTGCCTCATTTTCTTCCTTACCCCACCCTCTTTCACCACGTAGTATCCCGCTTAATCCCAAACTGTTATTGGGCTTGCGCAGGTCCCGCCAGCAGAGAAGCAGCTGCTGTTTGTGCAGAAGCTGCACCTCTGCTCCTTCACCTTTGACTTCACGGACCCCACAAAGCACGTGCGGGAGAAGGAGATCAAGCGCCAGACGCTGCTGGAGCTCGTAGACTATGCCAACTCGGGGCAGGGCAAGTTCACGGAGGCGGTGTCTGAGGACATCATCTTCATGCTGAGCCAGAACCTCTTCAGGACGCTGCCACCCAGCCGCTCGCATGATGTGGATAACTTTGACCCAGAGGAGGAGGAGCCCACGCTGGAGCCTGCCTGGCCACACCTGCAGGTGAGCCGCCAGCTTGCAGGACAAGTTATGCAAATCGCTTGGTTCTCGGGGCCATTGCCAAGCACATTGTGCTGTTGTTAGTTGCCGCCGCTGCTGCTGCCGTAGGGTTGATCTGCGCAGGAGAGCTGCTGCTGTGGCGGTTGGCTTGCGCAGCAGCAGCTGGCGGTGCAGCGGCTTGCAGCAGAGCAGCGGGATGTGCAGATGATTGCAGCTGCGTACACCGCTGGCAGCCGGTGTTGTTAGCACACACAGACACACAAGCAGTCAGTGCGCAGTGCTGTCCCGCTGGTGGATGGCGCAGCAGCAGACCATGCTGAATCGGCCATTGAGGGCAGCACCGCAGCAGCAACATCTCAGGGCTCACTAGCACGAAGCAGACAGCAGTAGGCTCGCTGACAGCCAAACAAACAGCAACAGGGGACCGCAGCAGCAGCAGCAGGCAACAGATCTGCCATCTTTGCGCAGTTGTGCATTGGGCTGCCTGCAGGAGCTGCGCCTCTGTTGAGTTGCTGGCGTGTAGGACCGTTGACCAATGCCTCGCTCCTTTGCTTCGCTGCCGTGTTTGTTCACCCTACTGCAACTCCTTGCACACCGCTCCTCCCCAGTTCGTGCTCTGTGCTGCTCCTCACGCCCTGCTCACCCTGCCACCTGACACGGCTGTGTGCACGCACGCACACGCACACCGCTGTTGACCAATCCACCATGCCGCGGCTGTCTGTCGCTGCGCCGCTGCCGCCGCTGCTGCTGCCGCGTCCAGATCGTGTACGAGTTCCTGCTGCGCTACGTGGTGTCCAACGACACGGACGCCAAGGTCGCGAAGAAGTACATCGACCAGCACTTTGTGCTAAAGCTGCTGGAGCTGTTTGACAGCGAGGACCCGCGGGAGCGCGACTACCTCAAGACGATCCTGCACCGCGTGTACGGCAAGTTCATGGTGCACCGGCCGTTTGTGCGCAAGGCCATCAACAACGTGTTCTACCGCTTCATCTTTGAGACGGAGCACCACAACGGCATCGCAGAGCTGCTGGAGATCCTGGGCAGCATCATCAACGGCTTCGCGCTGCCGCTCAAGGAGGAGCACAAGGTGAGGGCTGCTGTTATGACATTGTTATGACAACTGACTGATGCTGTTATGACAACTTTTCAAAAAGCAGTGCTGGAGATCCTGGGCAGCATCATCAACGGCTTCGCGCTGCCCCTCAAGGAGGAGCACAAGGTGAGGGCTGCTGTTATGACAATTGTTAGTAACAACTGTTATGACAACTATATGAATATGAGTGCTGGAGATCCTGGGCAGCATCATCAACGGCTTCGCGCTGCCGCTCAGGGAGGAGCACAAGGTGAGGGCTGCTGTTGTGACAACTGTTATGACAACCGTTAACAACCATGTGACAGCAGTGCTGGGGAGCAGCAGGGTGCAGCAGGTTGGATTGAATGGGTAAGGACAGGGTCACGCATGTGTGAGTAGTGTGCGGCAGAATGCAATGATGGGTGCGCGTGGATCCGGTTGCCATGAAACAGCACCTTATGCAAGTCATTGCCCGGATAAGTTGTGCTGTCGATAGCGATACAGGCGCTTCTTTGTTGAGTTACGGCTGCACATGCTGATCGCAGTCACCTCTGCAACATTGTTTGCACTGAAAGCGCTTGCTGATGTGGGTTGTGCTGCAACTGTTCTTTGCCGCAGCAATTCCTAACGCGTGCGCTGATGCCGCTGCACAAGCCCAAGTGCGTGGCCATGTACCACCAGCAGCTGGCCTACTGCGTGACGCAGGTAGGCGACACCGCTTGGATGTGTGCAAGTGACATGCTGGCACAGCAATGTACAGCCCCGACAGCAGTGGCGTTGCTGACAGGAGCTTCTGATTGTTGCAAGCAACTGGCTGGCCACAGCATGTGCGATCACATGAGCAATCAATCGGTTGTTGTTCGCAGCTGGGGATCAAATGACCTGGTCCGATCTGGCTTGTGCTGTGGCATGCGTGCTCCTGCACCGCAAACGCATAACGTTCGTGCACCATTGCCGGGCTGTGCCACTCCTCTTTCCAACTGTCAGCCACCACCACAACGTCTGCTCACATCCTTTCCTGCCTGCGCTGCTGCTACGGCTCCTGCCTGGTGTGAACTCCACACTTCTCAAAATCGCAGTTTGTGGAGAAGGACCCCAAGCTTGCGGAGCAGGTGCTGCTGCAGCTGCTCAAGTTCTGGCCGCTGACCAACAGCCAGAAGGAGGTGCTGTTCCTGGGCGAGCTGGAGGAGATCCTGGAGCTCACGCAGCCGCTGGAGTTCCAGCGCGTGCTGGTGCCGCTCTTCAAGCAGCTGGCGCGATGCCTCACCAGCGCACACTTCCAGGTGCGGGGTGGTGACACATTCTATGCGAGCTTCTGGGTAACGTAGGGGGGTTGGTGGGTTGCAGCGTCCTGGTTGTGGGTGGTGGTAGTTTGCGCAGTGCGGGCCAACAGGTGGTTGCTAGGTGTTGGCCGGCATGCTGTTGCTGTTGTATGACTTGATGTATATGCTCAGCGTGCTGCCACGTCTACTGCTGTATGCTCTCCGCAGGTCGCTGAGCGCAGCCTGTTCCTGTGGAACCACGAGTGCATCCATAATGTGTGTATCTACTTTGTAATGGCTTGTACTGTTTGCCAACCGATATCGCTGTTCAAACCGCAGGACGCTGAGCGCAGCCTGTTCCTGTGGAACCACGAGTGCATCCATAATGTGTGTATCTACTTTGTAATGGCTTGTACTGTTTGCCAACCGATATCGCTGTTCAAACCGCAGGTCGCTGAGCGCAGCCTGTTCCTGTGGAACCACGAGTACATCATCACGCTGGTGGCGCAGTACCGGCAGGCTGTGCTGCCCATCGTGTTTGGCGCGCTGGAGGAGAACGCCAACAACCACTGGAACCCCGCGGTGCACGGCCTCACCTGCAACGTGCGGAAGATGTTCATGGTGAGTGCAGCGTGGCAGTTTTTTGGGTTGGTTTCCTGCAGTGAGGGCTGTTGTTGGGCGGCAGTGACAGTGGCGGCAGCTCAATGTTGGGGGTGTACGGCCTCACCTGCAACGTGCGCAAGATGTTCATGGTGAGTGTGGGGTGGCAGTTTTTGGGGGGTTCCTCCCTGCAAGAGGGCTGTTGCTGGATGGCGGTGGTAGGTGCTGCTAGTTGGCGGTGCACGGCCTCACCTGCAAGATGTGATGCTGTAACGTTGCCTAAGATCAGAAATGCAGCATACAAGACATGAACGGCTCAACCATCGGAACTGGTGGCACCAGTTTAGGTGTCTGAGCAGTTCTTGTCTTGTATGCAGCGTTTTTGTTCTTTTTGCAACGTTTCTGCACCGTGTTTGCAGCTTATCTGCTGTATCACACTGTTTGACTGGTGTTGCAGGCGATGCTTGCCACAGTACTGCTGAGCAGCATGTTGGCATTCTTGTTGGGTCTGTTGACAGCAGTACTAGTGCGTTGAGCACAGATCGGCAGCAGCTTGAGGTGTTTGCCGTCTGGATAAACAGCACGCAAGCCAGCCGTCTGGTCTGCGGCTGCAGGAAGTTTCTGTTGTGCTTCTACAGCGCCGTAGCTTGCTTGCTGCACACGCTGTGCAGGTCAATACTCCTCAGGCACCCGCACCTGCTGACGCCTGTTGTTGCTGCTGCTCTCTTTGCTTGTTATTTCTGCTTGTTATTTGTTATTTTTGCAGGAGCTGGACGAGCAGCTTTACGAGGAGTGCAGGCAGCGCTACGAGCAGGAGCAGCAGCAGAAGCGGCAGAAAGAGGACCAGCGGCAGCAGGAATGGAAGCAGATGCAGAGCCGCGCGCAGAAGAGCGCAGCAGCCAAGGGCCTGCCAAACTGCGTCGTCAACTGCAGCAGCACCTACCAGCCCATCCTCATACGCAGCAAGTCATAGGCAGCAGCAGCAGAGGCAGCAGCAGTAGGGTGGCGTCAGCTGCAGCAGCAGCTGCACTACCTGCACTTGCTGCAGCAGCAGCGCACTGTGTGGTGGCGGCAGCAGTTGCAGCTGCATTGATGGTGCTAAGTTGAGAGGAGCAGCAGCAGCTAGCCCGCAGGTACAGCTGCTATGATCTCGCTGCCGTAGCTGCTGCGCATTTTGCAGTGCGTTTGCGCTGCAGCAGCAGCAACACCGTGGGCTCTCGGGCTGCTGCAGACCCTTTTGGTAGCTGCAGCAGTGGGAGGGTCTTGCGGTTGATTGATTGATTGATTGATCTGTATCCGACAGTTGGATGTGTGGGATTGAAGTGGATGCCAGCGGTGTTGCGCTGCAGCAGCAGCTGCTTCACCTGTGTGGCATGCCGCTGTTGGTCTCCCGGCGTGCTAGGATGTGTGTTAGGCATGCTGCAGAGGTCGTGGCTTAGCGCTGTGAGCGTGCGGCGCGTGTTTTTCAGCACACCGCTGGGTGGGTGCTGCGGTACAACTGGTCGGCTGCTTTATGCAGCCACGTGCATGTGTGCGCGCCACCAGGCGTGTGCAGTGTGTAAGTAGGCCAAGCATGCTTGATTTTTCGTGTGGTCCGGTTTCAGCTGGGCTACGCTGTTGAGGAGGGTAGGTGCAGCAGGAGCTAGCTGCAACAGGCTGCATTGCTGCAGCAGGAGCTGTGTTGTGCTGTGTGCACCAGCGTTGGCTGTGCTGCCTCTAGTTAGCTGGGTATGCAGCTGTGTAGCACAGCGCTTGCGAGCAGGCAGGGGCTGTGAGGCCCGAGCAGCTGTAGCACTGCACACTTGGTGCAACTGGTGGTTATGCGCTTTGCGTTGTTGTGTGTTGCAGTGGCTGCAGCACGTGCGCCATGCAGTGACGGCAATCTCTACTTGCAGCACAGCATTGTGCAGTTGCTGTATCTGCTGCGCTGCTGTTATGCTAGCATTGCAGGCACCTGATGCGTGGATGTTTCGGTTGATTGCATCAGGGCGTCCTGCACTGCAGCAAGTATGCACAGCTCGACTGTGGCGTACTACGCCCTAGTAGGGCAACTTTTGAATGGTGTGGCTGCTGGGTTTCATCTTCTTCAGCAGATGTGCTAGCAGCACTCAAGCAAGTGGTTCCGGTAGTGCTGCTGCTTGCTGTTGGCGTGGATGGGGTGGCGTCTGTACCTTTGGGGCTAATCTATGGGGAGTTGTGTGCGGCATTTGTGGGTGGGCTCGCAGCCACGCACTGTACATCTAGATCAGAAGGATTTATGCATGAACCACATTTGACTGCAGCCGGCATGTCATGTCAGCTGCTGGCTGCTGGCTTGCAGCGGTTTTGCTCCGTCTTCAGCAATGGCCGACAACACTACGCACCTGGTTTGTACAGTTGACGACACATATGTGTTACCTACTGATTTTGCCAGACCTGTAGTGCAGCGGGTTGCGACCAGACAGGTAGAGGAGCAACCAGAGCTGAATTACCTCGACTTCTGTTGCTCGACATGCCTGTTGCACTGCTAAGCAGATTGGCGGCTCAGGGCAAGGTACTTTCAGGCAGCAACGGTTGCCGTTGGCAGCTCGCCATCTTTGTAACCAACCGTTACAAAGCAAACATGATGCTGTACAACAACCTGTGGTGCCACAACAGCAACTCAGTTGCCTGCCATCTGCTGAGATTGCCAATGAAGGCTTCATCAATCCGGTTCAACCCTGTACTTGCGTGGATGCCGAATACTATGCGAGCTGAGCTCAGGGCACACTGCTGACCGCCACACGACCAAACACAGAACAAGAACACCATGCGCCCGTATAACAATAGCTGACGCGGCTGGCAGACGTGCAGTCTCCTCCACTGGATGCGTCACGCCTGTATGCGGCACACATATACACATTGGCGCCAACTGCTGACCAGCAGCACAGTCCAACTTAACTGTGTGAGCTGCGCTTTAATACGTTGACAGCAAGACGTGCACACAACTCAGGATACTTGCTCAGCAACCCTGCTGAGCAACCATGCTCAGTCCATCCCTGCGCAACATGACCCCAGTCGCTACCATCCAGACATTGACAAACAAGTACGGTTGGCGCTGCCATACTTTGGCAAAGGAACACATCGCGCCTGCACTGCATGTAACATTGCCTGTACTGCAGGGCCTCGTCACCTCCTCAGCTGTTTTGTTGTAACCCTGCTGACACTAAGCTGCCAACCATGCGGCATTGGGGCAACGCTCAAGCCCCATGCTGCTAACCATGCAGTGGGTATGTGCTGCAACTTGTGAAATGCAAGCCAGCAGCCACCAATGAGCTCCCGACGGAAAAGCCAGCTGGAGCCTGGCTAGCTTCATGTGCTGCTGTTAGCAGCACAATTCTGCAGCACGTTGCCTGTGGCCTGCCTGCAACTGCAGCTGCAGCTGCTCGTGGCCACAGCAACTCCTCAGTACAGTGCCAGCTGCACTGCGCCGAGTTACTGCAGAATCATGCATTGTCAGGAGGCTGTGTACGTATACACAAGCCTACGGACTGCAGGCGTGCGCTACTCCATCACCACCTTGCCGCCAACTGCATGGCAGCAGCAGCAGCAGCGGCAGCAGCAGCAGCACAGCCAACATGCGTCAGACAATGTGGTGACACCTGCGCTGTGCATGTTCAACGGATCGAGCTGCGCTATGATGCAAGGTAAAAAAACGGCCGCATTCATCATGCATGGTGGCTGATAACCCATGGCAGAAACTGTACAGGCATACACAGCAATAGGAACTTTGTACTTGTGATCTCGTAGCCTGCTGTCATGAACACACACAAGCTGCTGCGCGCTGCGCAGCCGCCTCACCTGCTTCTAACTGCTTCTGCATTGCTTCAGCGTCTGCCTTGCTCACGCCTGTCTTGATTACCACCGGAGCCTTCTCAACCTGCAGCAAGAGCACCAACACGACAGCAGAGCAACAGCAGATTGAGGCACCGACAGCCCAGCACTTGCTAGTATATACAGATATCGTCGTTGCGATGGCAATACACCAGCCACAAAGCACTTGCCGGCTTCAAGCCGCGTCAGCAACTTTGAACATGCCATGCAACCCGAGCAATGAGCTGCAGACAACTCCCGTGTTCAAGGCCTGCACAGTACCATTTGGCTGCCCCCCCCCAACAGCTGCAGTCATCACAAGCTGTCTGCTTTAGCCATGTGTCAAACTTTTGATTGGACAATTGTTGCTGTTGCCACGTGCACTCACCAGCTCCTTTGCTTCCTTCAGTCCTAGGCTGGTGATGGCCCTGATCTCCTTGATCACTTTGATCTTGCCTTCCGGTGTAAACGAGTCCAGCTTTACGTCGAACTCTGTCTTCTCCTTCTTCTCCTCTTTTGCCTCTGCTGCTTCTGCTGCTGCGGGGCCTGCTGCTGCTGGCATGGCTGCTGGCATCGCCATCATGGGCATTGCTGCTGCTCCCTTGGGGATGCCAAGCTTTTCCCGCAAGATGTTTGAAAGTTGGCTGCACTCTAAAATGGACAGGCCCATTATGTCGGTTGCGAGCTGCTTGATCTTCTGCGGGACCTCCTCTGGCTCTGCTGCATCCTCTTGAGCAGCAGGCTGGGCAAAGGCCCGCTTCTGCTGCCAGCTGCCTGCTTGACCCAGAGCCTGCTGCACACTAAACAAGCATCCCTCTTGTTGGAAGCATGCTGCGCGTTGAGCGCTGATCAGAGCGCGCCGCAGGAGTGCCATGCTAGTGACAGGAAGTGCCGCTGCGCGTGAGCGATCTAGGATCAGATCACCGAAGCAGACAGACTCGACAAATTTGCTTGTGAATACAGGCGCTAACAGACAGCAAAGAAGCAATGGCACGCCTTAGCCTCAGATCGGCAGCTCAGCGGTGCTGGTTCGCGTATATGCAAACGGTTGTCTGATAAATGAACGTATGATTGGTCCAGCACGTAAGCCTTCTGAGTTGGGCAGGTGCAGTGAACATAGGTGACCCCTAAACCTGTTGGCACTCACTCGTACTGCTGCTGCTTTGGACCCCAGCCAGGCAAGGGGAAAGTGGCAGGCAGGCATGCAGCTGGACCCCTTGAATGAGACTGGTTCTTTTGAAGTCATCGCGACGAGCAGGTTTCAGCTTGCCAACACAGGTGCCGCGGTGTAGAAGACAGCGTAGGTTCAGCAAGACCAGCTGTACTACGCCTGACAGACGTCCAAGAGTGTGCCAGCAGTACACGACCTGAATGATACCAGACTCGTTGTATTTTTTCAGAATACCTGCCAGTCAATATCACAGCTCAACAGTGCTGCCACCACCAGTGCATGCCAGCTTTCAACAGCCAGCCGGTGTCAACATTTCCCTGGAGAGCTGTACCCCTGCAGCGCAGTGCCGCTTTCACCAACACACTCCAAGGCACACACAGTGTAAGTCGCTACAAGTCAAGCCAGCTGGTCAACCTGTTAATGCCAGCAAAACACCCTCCGCACGATCCACCCATAAAGCACTACAAGGCTGGCTCACCTCAACAACATAACTCACTCAAATGCCCACTAGCAGAACACTAAGACGCTGCCGCAACCAGTTTCAACCCTGCTGTCCACATGTGCTGACGCTTCTGAGATGAAAGAAACAGCGGACACAGCCTTGGAGCAGCTGGTAACAAGTTTCCTGCAAGGGCAGGGCGTATGTCTGTACAGATTGTTGTCCCTCAACACGTGCCGAATCACCGCTGGCCCCAACATACACAGCCCCTCATTGCTCCTTATTCTTGTCTGCAGGGGCGTCCTCTGCAGGACCATTGGCTGCCTGATCACTGCTGCTGCAGCAAGATTAGAAACAAGCACAACAGGCAGACAGGCAGACGTCATACACCAACTGATGTGAACAATGTTGCATCGCTGCACAGCAGCTGCTGCTGTGGTGCTGCGCCTACATGCAGCGATGCAAGCATCTAATCCTGGACGCATTTCAGCCGCAACAAAACAGGAAAACGCAGCTGTGCTAACTACAACATGTCAACGCTACCCCTGCCGACAATCACACGCTGCTGTGTAGGCATTGCTCAGCATGAGCAGCTGCTGCTGCCACGAGTGGCTTGCTGCCCGCAACTTGCCTGCCCGTACCCTGATGAAGCAAGCTTGCCTGCAAGCTTGCAGGAAACGCTTGCAGTTGCTGTCCCCAACCAAGTCACGTGCGCTGTCAGCTTGCCAGCTCACCTTGGTGCTGCTGCTGGCTGCTTGCTGTGGAATGTGTAATAGTTCCAGCCTGCGCCCATCCAAAGTGTTGACAGTCCTGCAACCATCACATGAGGCAGCCAAGACAGCACAGCAAGTGAAGTCAACTCAGACCGGGCGCTGCCACACTGATAGGGAAGATGGACGAAAGGTGCGGCATCATGGGATGGGGTGCAGTTGCGCGAACATATGCTTGCAGCCAGGCCAGCAACGCACTGCTGTGCTACCGCTGGCGTTACATGGTGCTCTGTGCTGCGTGCCGTCACAGCATGCTGCTGGCTTGTTCCTGTGCTGTGCTGTACATGCTGGCTAGCAAAGAGCTGCCTGCGGCTAATGAAGGTACCAAGGTTTGTCAGCCAAGTACCGCGCGGATGATAGCTGTCTGCATCCAACCCGCTGCTGCTGTTGCCCCATGCATTTGGCTCTGACTGCTTGTATATTGTAACCATTGAACTTGCCTGCAATGATCATTGGAGTTGCTGCGCCCTTGATGGACATGGTCTTGAACACCAGCAACTCCGTCACAAAGTGCAGCAGCGCCACCACGAAAGACAGCAGAGTGGCGCCTGCAGAGAACAGCACAGCACACAGGCTTCATCTTCAAACCATCATGTGGCTTGGCAAGCAACCTGGGTGCCTGATTCCTCGCTTGAGCTGATGCACGTGGCCAACCCAAACAGCCCTACTGCAGCACCCCAAACTGCAGCAGAACAACACCGCTCCAGAGTGTTGGCCTGAACTGCAGCTGCCATTATAATGCTCGCCAGCTTTGCTGCCGACCCCTTACCATAGATCGCTGCGTTCGTGGGGTTGCGTGCGCAAATCAAGCACAGCCCGCATGTGAGCATCGTCCAGGTCGCAAACAGCCTGCCATAGAGGTCATTTACTGCACATAAAAGGCGTACACGTCAGCGTGGGCGCCCAGACAGGCTAGCCAGACACCATCATGCTGCTCAAGCACGCTCATGGCGCTCAGAGGGAGGCCCTTTACTCACCCAGGTCTGGTCGTAGGTCTATTAGCTTGGTGCGGAAGTATTCTGGGTTAAAGATTCCTATGTATACTGATAGTAACCGGAGGCAAGCAACCACCACCAGCCAACGTGCCAGGGCCTTGACTGAGCTGGCCATGTCTCATGTGCCTGCTGCTGTCAGCTGTTTATGACAAGCAGCCTCTGGCCTAGCAGCGAACAGCAGCACTCATGGCACCTGATGAACAGCTACACATGCAAGAGACAAGCCGTACGGCTGCATCCCAGGGTGCAGGTGTTAGTCATTTGTCATGACGCACGAACAACGTATGCTTTCATCTTCTTGAAGCAGCGCATCGTGACAAGGATGATCTGTCTTGCTGGTGGTAGCTTGCACAAATGCTGGCAAGATTGTGTGTGTGCATCTCTGCAATCACGTCCCAGGTCCTCATGATGCTCTGCCCTGGTACCTGACCTGACGAGACATGCATGATCAGCCTTTTGTAGCAACGTAGACAACCTAGAACGCTTTTGGTTCAATGGAAGGAACTACTAAGGTGGCCATTCAGCCTAAGCAGCAGCACCAGGCTGCACAGAAGCAAAGTGCATACACCCAGGACTCAGCAGCTGAGCATGAGTTATGCTTGCTCTGTGCAGACCAACTCTGGGGCAACGGGCGCTTACAATCTGGTACCAGCAGGAGCAGCCAAATTGAGGCGCAAATATGTATCTGCTCGCTTTCCCGTGGTGAGTGCAGAGTTTCGAACTTTCATGTCGCCATCAGGTGCCGGGATCTCGTCCGTGACGTGCCCTTCAGCTGCACTTCAGCTACTTAAGATCAACAAACCTCTTTGTAACGATCCGGGACTTTCTGTGCTGCTGTAGGCCAAAGCAGGCTTGCATAAGGAAGGGCAGTTTACGCTGGGGGTTGCCCAGCAGCAAGCAGCAGCAACCAGCAAGAAGAAGGACAAGTGAGTGCTGCTACATCTTCAAAGCTTTCCCTACCTAGCATAAGTTCAGACCTGCGCGCCACCTGCTGATGCCTGATACATCCTGCTGGTGTACATGTAGCTTCGCCTTGGCAGTGGCAGTAGCAGCAGCAGCGACATTCAAATGTACAGCAGCACTGCGTCGTGCTTGCTCAGTGCAGTAAACCCCAATCTCTGCTGCAAGGTGACGTAACAGTGAAGTACAAACTGATCCCTGGGCAACGTCTGCCTGATCACCACTGCATCAGCATGGTGCAGCTTCAGGGATGCACAACACGGCATGCTGACGGTGAACTGCTTCCAATGGTGTGATATGCGGCCGTTCTGCAGTGCTGCTGCAGCTGCAGCAGTTCCACCACCTGCGCTGCTGCTGACGAACAAGGTGCTGCCAGGCATGGACCCCAAAAAGCAGTTCCAGGGCCTGCCCCGCACAGATGCGATCAGCAACTACTTTGTTGTCATGAAGGTGTGCAGCTGCCACGGCAGTGTGTGGGTTTGCAGCTGTTTGGGCTTGCTGTTCGCGCTCATGACAGGGCTGTGAGCATTGCACAAGCATCGCTGCCGGCATGCCAACGCCGCCATCACCACCAGCAGCAGCAGCAGCAGCAGCAGCAAGAACACCCACTAGCTTGGGCAGGCAGTTGCTGTCCGTGCGTGGCAGCGGTGCAAATTCAGCAAAAGTGACGCAATCAAGCGGTGTACTGCAGGATGCGTTGGCCGATGCTGGAAAGATCGCATTTGCTTATTCCAACCTGCCTCAGCTGCGCCAAGAAAACTGTTCCCTCGTCTGCATGTTGCAGCAGCAGCACGCATATGTGATTTATAGACCTGTCTCTGTCTGGTTGTAATTTACTCTGCTGCTGCTGCTGCTGCTGCGTTCACTGCCCCAGGCCAGTAACACGGAGTTTGCGGTGGTCCCTTTGGAGGCCAGCTACACATTCAAGCCATACGTCAAGTGAGCCACAATGCACACGGGGATCTGCTGCAATGCACACAGCACACATAGCATGCATATTTGTCACGTGGAATTTGGAGGTGCAGCATCTGCTGGCAAGTACATGGATGTACAGGTACTTGTAGTTGCTGTGCATGCCAGTGGCCAGTCTGCGCAGCAGGGCACATTGCAGGATGCATCGTTATGCAATATGCTTCCAGTATCGTCACAAGACACCTGTCAGTGTGTGTCCACGTGTGCAGCAACACAATTCCACCAAAAGCCATGTGTGTGTCAACACTTGTCTTGCAGGCCATCTGCTCTGACGATTGAGGAGGTTGAGGCAGGCTGTCATCAGAATCATCACAACCCGTTAGTGTGCATCTCGTGTGCTGCAACACTCTTCTCAACCAATTGCCTTCATTATGCGTGTCTTGCAGGCCATCCGCTCTGACGATAGAGGAGGTTGAGGCAGGTCAGCGGGCGCCAGCAGCAGCAGCAGCAGCGGGTGGCGAGTCCTCGCTGCTGCTGCCCAAGTCGATGCGCATGGCGATGCGGCAGCAGCAGGCAGCGCAGGCCGCTGACAAGCAGCTGCAGGAAGATGCTGCAGTGAGTGTGCCAGTAGCTGTGTGTGAATAGTCTGTGTGTGGACGGGGGGGGGGGGAGATTCAAGGACGCCATGATCATGAAACCTCCTAAAACTTCAGGGACCCCCCTCCCCCCCGCTTCGTCGCCCCGCGTGAAGGGGGTGTTGTGGGAGCCAGGCCTATGCCCCTGTTATGCAGCTGCTTCCTGCAGGACGCCTTGCGTAGCTCACCCAGGTTGCGTGCATTTGCTCAGCCATGCTGTTTCACAAGGGCCTGATTAGTGTCGTGCTTCACAGCCGCTACTCAGGAACAAGCTTCCTGGGTTTGCTGCCTGGGTTTGCCAGTAGTAGTAAGAGCCCTTTAACTGAGGCAAACAAGCTGCAAGATTAGTATGCATTGTGGCGACAAGCTGCATGATGGTGTGTGCATTGAGGCAGTGACAACATCAGGCAGCTTGTCACCACAATGCATACCTCATGTTGTCAGTGCGCGGGGGGAGGGGGGATGTTGGGATTGTGGGAGCAAGATTACGTGGTGCCACGGTGCTTCCTGTTGGCACAGCTTGCGTAGCTGATTATCGCCGCCGCCATGTGCCTGGCGGGGTTCACGCCGCACATGAGTTTGCTTGTGCTCTTGCAGCAGCTAGTCAGGGACAAGCCTGTCAAGTCGTTGGTGTGCATTGTGCTGACAAGCTGCTTGACGATTTTCTGCCCCTGCTCCCTTCTTGTGTCCTTCTCCTTGTTGCGCAGCCCTTGCTGCAGGAAAGGCGTCCTTAGCTGGCAATACGGTTCTGCGGCTGCATTGTGTTGTGGCACTTATCCATCGTGTCTGTGCATGCGTGCTGTCCTGTGCGTGCAGCCGCCGCTCAAGGACAAGCTGCTGAGCTGGCAGCCAAATACGGCACCCTTCTCTGAGGCATTAACCGATTGTCTTTCCCTTTTTTATGTTTTCTTACCTGTGCTGTGCTTGCAGCCGCTGCTGAAGGACAAGCTTGCTGAGCTGACAGCCAGGTACGGCAGCGGTGGCGGCAGCAGCGGCAGCAAGCTGGTGCTGCATGCCAGTGAGGATGAAGACAGTGGCAGCAGCGACATGGGCATGGACTTTGGCGAGCCACTTATCCTTATTGTGTCTTTCGTTTTTATGCTGCCTCATTTCATTTCTTGCAGCCGCTGCTGAAGGACAAGCTTGCAGAGCTGACAGCTAAGTACGGCAGTGGCAGCAAGCTGGTGCTGCATGCCAGCGAGGATGAGGACGGTGGCAGCAGCGACATGGACATGGACTTTGGTGGGGTTGACGATGACGACGGAGCCGCAAAGCGCAAGGGGCCAAAGCCTGCAGCAAAGGCAGCAGCAGCCAAAGGCAAGAAAGGTGGGTGGGTGAGAGTGCTGGTTTGGGAGACAGCCGATACCGGTGTTTGTAGGTTGATTTTTTACTTCTTTCGTTGTGTTTGACACAATGGTGTGCGCCATGCAGCCCGCAGCTGAGGAGCGTCACACAGCAGGGTTGTTGCGGCACCTGTTGGCAGCAGCGACATTTCATTTAGGACATGCTGCTGCTGTCCTGCAGGCAAAAGAGCTACCCGCTACCCCTGCTGCACCTGACATGCTGCTGCTGCTGCTGCTGTCCTGCAGGCAAGGGTGCCACCCCTGCTGCCGATGACATCCCGGATGATGAGCTTGCTGAGGACATCTATGCAGGCGAGGAGGACGAGCTGCGACCAGAACGCCCGGACAAGGTAAGCGGCGCTGCAGCAGCCTGTGGTGCGCTCAACAGTGCTGATTCTAACCATGCTGGTTTTTATCTCGGCGCTGACTTGTTTCCTTTTCTATGTTGAATCCAGTTGCCGGCGGCGCTGTGATGTAGTGGCATGGCTTGCATTGGTGGTGAGGGGGCGGTTGTGCGCATGCTGAGGACATCTACACAGGCGAGGAGGATGAGCTGCGACCAGAGCGCCCCGACAAGGTGCGAGGCACTGCAGCAGCCTGTGGTGGTGAATCACTCTCCCCTTTTTTATCATCTTCCCAAAGTTCCTGTTCAAATTATCAGTGCTGACATAACTTCTTGTTTTCCTTGATTTCGCCACACATAATGGCGACGGCAGTGTGATGTAGTGGCATGGCCTGCATTGGTGTCGCCAGGGGGGTTGGTGCCCATGCTGAACATCCATGCCGACAACCCCTTTTTGTCTGCCGCTGCTGCTGCTGCTGCCGCTGCTGCTGCTGCTGCTGCCGCTGCTGCTGGTGCTGCTGCTGCTGCTGCGCCAGGCTGCCGACTGGGAGTTTGTGGAGGATGCGCAGGACGACGACCTCAACATGGGCGGCAGCGACGAGGAGGAGCTCGACGACGACCCGGGCCTGCGCAAGGCGCTAGGTGAGCTGGTGTATGTGAGGGGTGGAGTGGGCCGTTTGCTATCTTCATTAACAATAGGAAATGGAAACAATGGATGATAAATCACTGAACCTGCTGTACCCAGCTGTTGCCACCTGGGAGGAGACCTTGTAGCAGCAGATGGCTGGGCTGGACCAGCGCAAGGTCTAGTCACCCGTCAACCACTGCCTGGCCTGTTGTCCTAAACTGTCCGGCAGGCATTGAGGAAGAGGAGGAGGAGGAGAGCCCCGAGCAGAAGCATGCTGAGCTAGACCATCATAGGGTGCAATCACCTGTCTAATCATCATGTTACACATGACATAACTGTTACACCTGTTACAAAACTGTTATTCTGCAGGCATTGAGGAAGAGGAGGAGGAGGAGACCCCCGAGGAAAAGGAGGCTGAGCTTGAGAATAAGGCGGCAGAGGAGGCGGCAAAGACAGAGGCAGCCGCTGGCAAGGCTGCTGATGGCGCTGCGGGTGATGATGACATGCCTGGTGGTGATGACGAAGATGATGACGAAGACATACTGGAGGTGAGAGTTGTGTGACGTCATTGTGTGCTGACGGCCCGCAGCAGTTTGGCTGCGGGTAATGACAACATGCCTGGAAGGATGACAAAGACATACTGGAGGTGAGATGTGTTTGACTATGTTGACGTCATTAATTTGCATTTCAGCATTTTGCTGCTGGTGATGACGACATGCCCGGGGGTGATGACGAGGAGGATGACGAAGACATACTGGAGGTGAGAGTTGTTTTAATGTCATTCTATACTTCTTTGCATTGCATTGCATTGCATTGCATTGCGTGAGAGAGGCTGAAGCCTTTCTGGAGGTGAGAGTTGTTGATGATTTGATGTCATTGTGTTGCGTGAGATGGGCTGCTGACGGCCTGCAGCATTTTTTCTGCGGGTGGTGTCGTCATGCCTGGGGCTGATGACGAGGAGGATGACGAAGACATAATTAAGGTGAGAGCTGCTTGATGTTGACTCCATTGGAGTGCGTGAGATAGGCTGGGCTGCTGACGGCTTGTGGCGGTTTCGCTGCGGGTGGTGTCGTCATGCCTGGGGTTGATGACGAGGAGGATGACGAAGACATACTGGAGGTGAAATGTGTAATTTTGACATCATGGCGTTACGTGAAAATGGCTGGCCTGCTGGCCGCTGAGGAGGGGCGAGTTCGTATTTGGTGCAGGGTGGCGAATGCTGGTGCAAAAGTCTATGGCAGTCCGCCAAATGTGGGGTCGCTGCTCGAGGAAACCAAAATGCTGATGCGTGTAAAGTGAACGGTTTGAATGCTGCAGATAAAAGCAACGTTGTACCTCAAGCAATGCTTGACCAGGAGGAGCAACATCATACCTCAAGCTTGTGCTGTGGTTGGTGTTGTCAAAGAACAGAGCAACTCGGGTTGCTGTTTGCATCTGCATGTGCTTGTTGCTGCAGCTCCTCTGACGAGCAAAGGAGGTTCTGCGTGGGAGGTTTTCAATAAGTGGCATCTTGCGTGTTCTGCTGCTGCTGCCGTGCAGGGTGAGGATGACGAGAACTTTGATGAAGATGACCTAGACAGACTCGCAGAGGCAGCAGACGAGGTAAGACCACAACATAAACGTTTCCGTGCTGAAATGCATTAACACAGCAGCCCAGCAGGGGTTGGAGCAGCAATACATGCAGAACACAATGCTTTCTCTATGTTACTCAGCCGGTGACTACAGCCGTTCATGACACTGTGCTAAGCACAAGCACTTCAATTGCCTTTCGCAACATCACTGACAGCCCTCTGAATTCAGACACTTCCTCATCCTGTGACATGCACCGCTGTCGCTTCATCACCTCTCCCCTCCCCCAACACCAGGACCTCCCGCCTCAAGGCTTCAAGCGCAGGAAGCAAGCAGCAGCCAACAGCACCGGCCGCTACCGCTCCCCAGCCCCCGGCCAACGCAGCGCAACACCACCAGCAGGTGCTGCAGCAGCAGCAGCAGCAGCTAGGGACGGCACGCCAGGTGCCGGCAAGCGTGCCGCTACGCCACCCTCTGTGGCGATCGCAGCAGCACTAGCAGCACAAGGTGGCGGCAGGAGCGCAACACCACCGCCTGCCGGAGCAGCAGCAGCAGCAGCAGCAGCTGGCCGGCGTAAGACGCCGCCGCCTCAGCAGCAGCAGCGGCAGGATGGCAATGCAGCAGGGGGTGGAGCCAAACGCAAACGCGAGGCAGCCGGCAGCAGCGAAGGGGGCTCGGTAGGGAGTGCACCAGCAGCTGGGGGTGCCGGCAATCCAGCTGCGTACAAGTGGGCTGCACACCAGTTGGACGCACAAGGTGTGCCAAGCACGGATGGCATTATTCAGGCGCTGCGGGTGCTGGGGCCGACTCCGATAAACCAGCTGACGCTGCTGAGTGTGAACGTTGACTGGAGCCAGACAGGTGCTGATGGTAAGACGCTGCTGAAGAAGCGGCTGCTGCAGGTGGGCAAGGCGCAGGTGGTGGACGGCCGCAACTGCCTGGTGCTCAAGTGATATCGTCGCTGGCTGATCTCAGCGTCTAAGCGGTTTGCAAGCCTGCCACTTGGCGGGAATGTGTGGCATCGTTTGATCATGGCACGGCGCTGCTGAAGCAGCGGCTGCTGCGGGTCAATGATCAGTTAGCTGTAGAGGCTGATTTGACAGATTGGTAAGCGAGTAGTGGGCCAGGCGTGTAACGTCCACATTTCGTAGGAGCTGGATCAGCGCAAAGTCTAGATGTAAGACCGACATTACCACTACACGGCGCTGCAGTCTGCAGCCTAGGCTGCACTCAGGCCTGAGCCGCCTGCCCCACCTGCAAGCTCGCTTGCAAACAGCACATTCACACCATCATCATCATCATCATCACCATGTGCAATCAATCCCGCAGTTAGAGGCTGCTGATCACCCTGCACGCCTCTGGCAAAGCAGCTCATCAAACCCCTCGTGATGTTTGGGGTCCCTTTCTGAAGAAAACGCTGCTAGTGACAAGGACCTTGGTGAGCTCAAGGCCATGAACTACCCCTTGATGCACCCATCAACCCCAGTTGAAACCTCACCACCACCACGACATTTGTGCTGGCTAACTCCACACTCAGACGACATGCTCATCAATCGACATTCAGAGAACCTGAGCGCTGCTGAAGGTCACCTGGCAGGCCCGACAGCCTGGGCAGGGGCACATGTAGTCCGTTCTTTGACACTAAGTCAGCAGCAGCGTCTGACATGCAAGCAAGCAAACGAGCAGAGTGCCTCAGCCCCCGCATGCAGGTTGCAACAAGACCAACACCCCAGCAGCTACTAGCACGGCACCAACAGATTGCACAAACCAAACGACTGAGATACCAGTTCCACACAATGCCATTGCATGTTGAGTAGTGCGGATAATGCACACTGGCTGCAAGCCGAATCACGGTCATGCATGGTGCATCATCATGTGCATTATCACAAGCTTGGATGGTGCAGCATCGAGTGCATCATCATGTGCATGCATCATGTGCATCACCATGTGCATGTAAGACACAACACAGCCCCATGCCCCCAGATATGATTTCAGCGCCACCTGCCGCACTCATCTGCTGCCATGTCTGCATTCTACCGCACGTAATTGTCGGATATGTTTGATATGCGTGAGGCAGTCTGCAGCTGCTGTCACACTACTCAAACATGAGCGTCGGCATGCATTAGAGACCTGCAAAGTAGTCATGCCAGCCGCACAGCTGCTGTCGCAGGTAAGCTGCATAGTTGAGGCACTCACATAGGCACCACTAAGCGTCAAACGCATCTGTCGCGGCCATTTCTGTACACACTTTTTATGCCATGCCAGCACTGGAGCAGCACGTGTGCGTGGGTTGATTCCATGCAGCAACTGCTAACATACACCGTATGTTGCCAGCAATTGACATGTCGTGCAGTTGAGTTGGATGGTCACATGCGGCTGCCAAGAGCACGTGAAACAGCAGCCAGTCAGTAAGTTGTCACACAAGGTCGTACACGCTTGACAGGTCGCATCCCTATATTGACGCTGCACCTGCCGACAACACCTGTTGTAAACGACTATTTTCAGATCACAACCCGAGCCAAGATTCCGAATTTCAAAGCATGGTGGGCATTCACCACTCAGCACTCGCCAACGAAGTCACACGCTGCGCTACGCAAGCAGTCTAGCTGCGGTTCACGCTGTGTCAAGCCAATCGGAAAATAGAGAGAATAATCAGTCTGCTTTCCGCCTCCCCAGTGGGTGAGGCGCGGTTGCCGATGCCGAAAGGTATGGCTTACAAGGATTGATTATTATTAAGCCAATCGGAGCTAGTCAAACCGTGCCTGTTGTGAATGCACTTTGTAACTCAACCCTCAGCACCATCATACGACAGAACAGCTGGCACAGGCTACAAGAGCGCCTCACCACTGGTGGTGCCTCACACGCAATAGCGCTGGCTGCCTCAAACGCAGTAGCGCCAGCCCTTGCAGCAGAAGCCAGTGATAGCAGTGCCACGTGTTGCGTCCTTTATGTTGTCTGACAGTGTGCCAGACGGCGACTGGAAATAGCCTGCAGTGCAGCGTGAACAACAGCAGGAGCCACAGCACTCGGACAAACAATGATAGAGGCATCTGTGCACATGCAGCGATGAGCACTGCAGCAAGCATGCATGGCGTCACCTGGCGAAACAGCTGCCAAAACGACACACAGAAGTCATGCTACAGCAGGTTTGAGGGAAAATAGTGTGCTTCCTGTGCTCACCAACGCCGTTTCTGCTCTTGCCGCTCCATGCCTCTGGCACGCAGCCGTTCATTCGGGGGTTGTTGAAGATGGTGCTGCAGGCATCAACAGCAGCAGCAGCAGCTAGCAGTGAGCCACACACGTACCACTGAAAAGTTTGGCCAAGACCTGGGTAAGCTCAGAGCCATGATGTACGTCTTGATGCTTACGTTGCAATTACTCAGAGGCTGTTGCACACAGAGACGCTGCAATGCATGTTTGCCTACTGCGCAGCGCGTGCATGGCAGCTTGGTGGAAGACTCCACAATCATTGTATAAGCAGCAGTGCAAGGGCTGATCTGAGTGCTACTGACAGACTACGTGTCTACTTGACTCAATCAACAGATCACCAATGCAAAACAGAAGAGCATGTACAGGCATGTCTCACGCATGCAGCCGCAGCATGCGCGGCTGTGTACCACGTTAAATGCTGTCCCAGAACACAAACGGCCACATACACGCATTACATTGTGCTGATCTGCTTGAGGAACTGGTGTTGCATCACGTTGAGCAATTATACTTAATCACCGCATACCTTACAAAAAAAGACAAAATGGTCGCACTGTGTTACTCACATTGTGCTGATCTGCTTAAGATTGCCCCAGGTCTGCGGCACGCGTCCTCGTAGCTTGTTGTTGTTGAGCTTCAAGATCTGCAGGGCGCTCATCTGGCCCCACTGCGGGGGCAGGATGCCTGTCAGCTGGTTGTACGGCAGGCTCCTGCAGGAGTCAAGTAAAACACAGCAAGATGATCAGACGACCAGACGTTCACATGATCAGGGTTCACTCATCTGGCCCCACTGCGGGGGCAGGATGCCTGTCAGCTGGTTGTACGGCAGGCTCCTGCAGGATGTGAGTAAAACACAGCAAGACAATCAGACGACCAGACGATTAGGGTTTTACTCATCTGGCCCCACTGCGGGGGCAGGGTGCCCGTAAGCTGGTTGTACGGCAGGCTCCTGCAGGATGTGAGTGAAACACAGCAAGATGATCAGACGACCAGACAATCAGACGATCAGGGTTTACTCATCTGGCACCACTGTGGGGGCAGGATGCCCGTGAGCTGGTTGTACAGCAGGCTCCTGCAGGATTGAGTAAAACACAGCCAGATGATCAGACGACCAGACGATTAAGGATTTACTCATCTGGCCCCACTGCGGGGGCAGGATCCCAGTCAGCTGATTGCATGGCAGGCTCCTGCAGGATGTGAGTGAAACACAGCAAGATGATCAGACGACCAGACGATCAGACGACCAGGTTTTGACTCTATCTGGCCCCACTGCTGGGGCAAGATGCCTGTCAGCTGGTTGTACAGCACGGCTCCTGCAGGATGTGAGCAGCAATGCAAAGCAAGACAACCATCACCATCATCATGTGTAGTTGCTAACAGCATCAGAGCGTAGCATCACTCAACAGAGCAACAGGGTGAAAGATGAAGTTGCGGAGGAGATGCGATTGGCCGGGCACTGCAACAGACGACACCCTCCTGTCTGCTGTTGCATGTGATGTGAATGTGGAAGGCTCGTCCCCAAGCAGCTGGTGGTGGGCTGCTGGGACAAGTTTCTGAGCCTGAGCATTGCGCATTTGACTGTGCAAAGGGCAGATGCACACTTGCGAATAAAGTGACAGTCCTTCAACCGCGTGTACAGTGTGCTGTGCCTCCACCACACAGATGCTGGCATGTGCGCTGTTGTTCGCAACTGCACACTGCTGCTTATGCTGAGCTGTTTGAATGTCAGGTGCAGTGCACTCACAGGACTCTGAGCGTCTTCATCTGGCCCCACTGTGGTGGCAGCAGCCCCTCAAACTGGTTGTCGTTGAGGAGCCTGGCAGCAGCAGCGGCAGCAATGGTATTTTAGACAATCACCCTTTGTTCAACTTCCAGGTGTATAAAAGGCCAGTACTTGAGACAGACTGTTTGAAGTATATAATTGCATGGTTTTTTGCCCCATCATCTTCTGCCAAAGAAGGTGAGCTGTGGTGCGCTGAAGGAGCCGACATATACATGATGATGTGCACAACCCTACACCGCATTGTCACACGTAGCTGCTGCTGCTGCAGCTGCTGCTGGGCTCTGTTCATATATTAAATGTTATCGATCAGTCCACTCACAGCTCCACTGGCTTGAGTGTGTTGCCCCAGCTTGCAGGGAGGTTGCCCCTCAGCAAGTTGCCACCCAGGTAGCTGCAGGCAGCAGGGGTGAAATGACGGTGCCATTGTCAGCAAGCAGTACTCATCATCATTATATACACAGTTGAAGGATGCATGCCTGCTGCTACAGATCCTCATTGATTCAGCACTGTGGCGGGGTTGATGTTGAAGAGACGCTGTGTTGACCACAAGCTGTGACAGGAGACTGCCGCAGCCCATTACTCGTGATAGCTCTGGTACAGTTGGTGTGTTGTGATCCAGGCAGCGCTGTTCAGCTCACATGTGTTTCAGGTGTGGCAAGTTCTTCATCACGTTGCCTTCTGGCAGCTTCCCAGTCAGGCCCAGATACACCATGTTCAATCTGCAACACAGAATTGCATCAAAATCAGCAATTGTGTACAACACACACGATTTGACATACGCTGCACATGTTCCGCCATACAACAGAGCAGTGCATTTCATGGCTTGCAGCAAGAAGCGCCTGTCAACCATTCTGCATGCTCTGTTCACACTTTAGAATCTCAGCAGCTGCACACAGCTGCCATGCACTGCTGTTTCAACAGAGCGATGTACCTGAGACCCTCCAGGTCCTCACATGCAGTGCATGTGCACAAGCAGCAACCAGCCAACCCCATATCACCCACCTGATGATGTTCTTGTTTGCATCGCATGTGACGTACACCCATGTGCAATGGGGCAGCCTGTTGCTCCAATCTTTGAGCACAGTGTTGCTGGGGTCGACAGCAGCCTTGAACTGCAGCAGCGCTGCATGGCAAACAGAACAAAACAAATCGCCAGAGATAGGGGGCCGCAGCAGTCACACGTGCAGCAGCGCTGCATGCCAAATGGCAAACAGGACACAACAAGTCATCAGGGATAGGGGGCCGCAGCAGTCACACGTGCAGCAGCGCTGCATGCCAAATGGCAAACAGGACACAACGTGTGTCAGGGATGGGAGGCAGCAGCCGTAAACTGCAGCAGCACTGCGTGGCAGACAGGACACATCAACTTGTCAGTGACCGGGAGGTGCAGCGGCAGCATCAGTCACACCTGCAGCAGCTGTTGTTTCTGTGGGCAAGCTCCTCCTAGAGCCGTACATATTATACATCTAAAGCTTACTGAGCTGACAGCTGAACACTCTCACTTCTAGTTTGCTGTGTTTGCTGCTCACCTTGCGCTTGTGTGGCTGGCGGCACAATCGACCTGACTGCCGTAGCTGTGGGTGCATTGGCCCTGATGGGTGCTGGCGCTGCCCTCACTGGCACCGGAACAGGCGGCGGCCTGGCAGCAGCAGCGGCAGCTGGAGGGGGTGCAGCAGGTGCAACAGGCCTGGGGGCAGGTTGGCTCCGGGGTTGTGGGCGCTGACCTGTTGTCACGCGGTTAGGCGGCAGAACATGAGTGGTGATTTGTCAGGCAGAGTGTGAAGGTGACCAACTGACAGCCGAGAAGGATCGGGGAGAAGCAACTGCCGTGCTGGCCTTGCTGACGGTGTAGCGTTGCTGTGATGTTCGTCTGCAACTGCGCAGGTGACGGCAGGGCCTGACGCTCCTTCCAGCATCTGCGAAAAACACAGGTGCTACAGCTAGTTCATGCTGCGAGTTCAGCTGATCGCAATCCCTGCCCTGCCGCCAGCTGGTGTCCTGCTGACATTCTCTATCATTCAGCCTCGGCAACTCACATACAATGGGATGTCGCAATGTACACGAAGGCTGCGCTGCAGCAGGGGAGCGGCAACCAGATGCAGCTGGTATGCTCAGCTGCTCAGCTGCTCACCGTTGCGGCCACACAGCAGGATGCTGCGTCCTGCCAGCGGCTGGTTGGGGTCGCTGATCATGCCCTGGTTGTCAGCCAGCACATTCAGGTAGTCCAGGCCAAACAGCCGCGACACCGTTTGCACATTCTCGTTGCCGTTCCCCTGCAGCAGCGCAGCCGTTGTGGATTAGGTGATTGCCCAACGAACCTGTCATTGGCTTCAAAGCGGCTGATGGCCCCAATGTGCAACATCCATCCTAGATCAAAGCTGTGTGCATTGCGACACATTGCTTGTAGGCGTCATGATGCTAGCTCAGTGTATACACTGTCCTGTCATGGAACTTAAGTTAATGCTGCTGCTGCCAACACCGGCGATCCTACAGGCATGCTGGTGGCAGACGCGCGCACCAATGATCAGGCTGCAGCTGCAGCACAGGTGACTCCGTCAGGACCGCTGCTCGCACCTCATACACAACGCAGTTGTCTCTGCGAGCTGGTGTAAAGACAGGAAACAGCCATCCCAGCGGGTTGTTGGAGCTGTATGTGGTGGTGCTCCCTGCTGCTGTAGTGGCACCTGCTGCTGGTGTTGCTGCAGGGGTGGTGTACACTGGAGTACCAATGCCGAGCCCCCCGACTGAAAGCCCCGAGCTTAGCGGCACTCCACGCGTCCCAAATGATGTTCCCGTGTTTATGAATCCACCAGTGAGGCCTGTCAAGCCTCCCAAGAGATCGAACTGCGCTTGCACGGCACTGCACGCCCATAGCAGCAGCAGACACAGGCACGTTGACCGTGCACCCTGCATCCTGTGCCTATCTCTCAACTTGAACAAATGTTGAAACTCTTCGGGTGCTTGATCGGACGCGATCTGCTGCTGCCAGCCACCCTAGATGACCAATGAAACTTGTCTCTGCTGCGAGCAGAGCATGCGCTGCATAAACCTGTAGATTTTGTAGAAGATTTCGGCGTTTTCTGTTCAAGTTGACGCAAGTGTCCAGCAGTGACTCTACTTTCACTCTTTCAGAGGTTTCGCCAGCTACCTGCGTAGCAGCTGCGAGTCTCTCATACAGTGTTTACCACGACGCTCGCACGTATTCAACTGTGATGTTGCTGAGTAACTCGTGCTGTACAGGTCACGGTTGTTACATAACACCCAGGTGTTCGGGCACTGCGGAGCCTGGTGACTGTCAGGCTACCCGCTGCTTGTGCCATTGCTCCACCACCCCTCCCACAGGTATCGGGTTGGAACCTTGTTGCTGTCGTTGTTGCTGGTTGAAACTTTTGTTCATAGTCTTCAACCACACGCCAGCAGTGCTTGCCAGCAGTAGCAGCAGTAATCACACGAAGGGCAGGCGCAGCACCATGGCTGTGCAAGTACCACGCCCTTTCAAGCTTGAGGTGTGTTACTACAGCCTACTGTTGCCCCTGCCGTAGATCTGCTGTGTAAGCAGACTATGCTGAGTCAGCAGCTGGCTGTGCAACGACCCCTACAGCAAGTGCACAGCGCGGCCCATCAGGCCACCAGTGGCGGTACACTGCCCCTGCTGTAGATCTGCTTAATCTGCTTTCTATGCTGAGTCAGCTGGCCGTGCAACGACCCCTACTGCCAGCAACTGCGCAGCGCGGAGTCCCGTCAGGCCACCAGTGGCGGTACACTCAGTATGTCTAGATCATAGCTGTGTACAGCTTCTGAGACAGATCATATAAAGCGCAGTTGGCAATGCCAACAAGGCGCCACCAGAACCGCGACATGCATGCATGGCAGGCATGTGCAGTTCCAGCGTCTCATATCTCACCCCTGCTTCTTCTGCTGCTGCTGCTGCTGCTGCTGCTGCTGCTGGTGTGTTGTGCAGAGGTTCTTTGCCAAGTATGAGTTCTGCTCGCCGTACCTGCTGTGCTGCAGCGACTGCGAGCCGCTCACCATGCAGGAGCTGCTGGCAGCAGCAGATGAGGACAGCTTGAGCAGGTGCATTTGCTTTGGACAGCTATGCTTTGCGCACATTTGATAGATACCAGGCCCGAGGCAGCAGCCACTGTAGTACCCTGCTGTCTGGGCACACAGTAACACTTCATCTGAGGCCTGGGGCGAATTGCAGCTCGTTGGCATGCACAACACAGTGCTGCAAAGCACCTTGCAAGTGCTGTTTTGTTAAGCATGCCATGTTGAACAACGCAATGCACCTGTCGCCTTGTGTCAATACAAAATCAACCTGAGATCACTTGTGTGTGGGGTTGTGCAGGTGGGCCAAGTTGAAGCTGTCCTACACTGAGAGCCAGGGCTTGCCGGTGAGGTGCGCACAACCGTTGCGTCTAAGATGATACAGCAGCAGCAGCAGCAGCAGCCCGTAGCACAGCAGAAGCCCAGTGTACAGCAAGATCCATAGCTGGTTAGCACCAGCATTGCAAATGTATGATGTAAGAGTGAGGAAGAAGAAGGAAAGGTTCACAAAGGGCCTGGGTAGGGTATCTGTTTACGCGTGGTACGGTTCAGGCCCAGCAGGGCGGGCGTTTGTGACATGCTTTGCCTTCCGCCTTCCTTGCTGCAGGCGCTGCGGGAGGCTATTGCAGCGCTGTATGACAACCTCAAGCCTGAGCAACTGGTCGTGTGCGTGCCAGAAGAAGGTGCGCTGCAGGGAATAGGGTTGAGGGTGCAGGAATCCCTAACCATAAGTTTCAAATTCAAAGCCTGAGCAGCTGGTCGTGAGGGTGCCAGATGAAGCTGCGCTGCAGGCAGACAGCTGCTGTGCCAGCACAAGCACGTGTACAGCATGCATATATTTTCACAGGCTGCAGTACAGCCATTTCTCTTATGCTGCAGCTAGCTGACATCGCCTGTCTGGTATAGCTACACACAGCAGTGCAGCACATGTTTGTGTGTGTTGTGGAGCATTTGCATTTGTGCTGCTGATACAGTCACATTGTGATTACTGATAGCCTGCAATGCACGTGTGTGCAGGTGTGTACCTGACTATGAGGGTGCTGCTGCGGCCTGGTGACAAGGTTGTCACAACATACCCAGGTAATGTGGCTGCTGCACTTTTGCTTGCAAGTTAGGGCGTGGTTGCTGTGCGTACCTCCCCTTTGCAGCTGGACCACCCGGGAACATGCTGCCAAACAGATGGCAGGTCTGGACAGCTGTGTTTGTTCATAATGGTGTGCAGCTCTAGAGATCTTGCTGCAGCGTGTCGTGCAATCTGCACGCAAGCATGTGCATTTCCGAAGCTACGCCAAGAAGTTCTTATGGCAAGGCAGCCCAGCACATGTGTCACAGTGTGACAGCCCACTATATGATGCATTTTTGGGCTCTTACGTGTGCAGGTTACCAGAGCCTCTACGAGCTGGCGGACACCTGCGGCTGCAGCATCACGCAGTGGGAGCCAACCCCGGCTGCAGCAGATGCGGCAGCAAGCAGCGGCGCGTCGAGCGCAGGCCCGCTAGAGTTTGATGTGCAGGAAGCAATGGTGAGCCTGGAGTGCAGTTGCAACGCTGACCAGGCGATCTTCGTTGCTGTGCAACAGGCAGCTGTTGGCACAGCTGGCAGATCTTGCGGTGTGCAATCATAAAACCATCTACGCAACTCGACATGCACATTCTGCATTGTGGTTAGCTGTGAAAGTACGTTGCGCTGCGTGTTTCTGGTGCCATCTTTGCCTGCTGCCTTGCCTGATCCAGCCCTGCGCAGAAACGGCTGCCTGCCCCTCATACCTCTTTGCCTGTTACGGTGACGCCACAAAATGCGAGTGATATGTGCTCCGCTTTGTTGTTGCTGCAGCACCTGATCCAGCCAGGCACGAAGCTGGTGGTGGTTAACTTCCCCCACAACCCCACCGGCGCCACGTTGATCCCTGAAGCCTGGCAGGTGCTGATTGCCAGGTGCAGGGAGGTTGGCGCCTGGCTGTTCAGCGATGAGATGTACAAGTTCACAGGTGACACACTGCAAGGTGGTGCCGTTGAATTTGTGCGATACTGCAAAACACGAGAAGCGAGATCTGCACGGCATGGCTGGTTAGCAGCGAGGTCTACAAGCAGGGTTTAGACTTTTGCTAGACGCAGATCCATCATCATCATGTTGATGACTGGCAGGCGCTGACTGCTAAGTGCAGGGAGGTTGGCGCCTGGCTGTTCAGTGACGAGATGTACAAGTTCACAGGTATGTTTACAGAACATTCTCAAAAGTGGCAATGTAGATTACCGTCTTGAGGAGGGCCATGATGCATGCAGTAGTGTGGCTGTGGTGCTGGGCCAGCAGGATCTGGAGCTGCCAACTCTGATCTTATTCTGTTGAGAAGGTAGGCGTCAAAGTGTGGCATGATATAATCAGGGACCAACTGTGCACGGGGCTATAGTTATGGAGGGCAGTGGTGGGTCAGAACATACCAAGTAATGCATGGCTCAAGGATGACATCACGGACACATCTTACAGCACCTAGCGCCCTGGAGGCCACGCATTGGGTTAAAATGTGGCAAACTTCTGACAAGCTTCGCATCTGGTTGTGGAGAGCTGTAATGTGCACGGCTGTGATGCTGCCTGCTGGCTTAGATTCGCCAGGATTGCCGGGCAAGCACCTGCAACCGCACTTGTGCGCTTGCAGAGCTGCCACCAAGTGAGCCGCTGCCATCTGCGGTGGACTGCTACGAGCGCGCTGTGTCGCTGTGTGGACTGTGCAAGTCGTGTCATGCTGTTTTTGTTGTGAACTGACCGTGGCCTCATCTGCATTTGCAGAGCTGCGACCAAGTGAGCGGCTACCATCCCCGGTGAATTGCTACGAGCGTGCTGTATCGCTGTGTGGCCTGAGCAAGTCGTGTGATGCTGTCTTTTTGCATGAATCAACCGCTGCACCTCTGCTGCCTCATTCGCGTTTGCAGAGCTCCCACCAAGTGAGCCGCTGCCATCTGCGGTGGACTGCTACGAGCGTGCTGTGTCGCTGTGTGGTCTCAGCAAGTCGTGGGGGCTGCCAGGGCTGCGGTTGGGCTGGGTGGCCTGTCAGGACCAGCAGCTGCTGCAGGAGGTGCTGGCTCTCAAGGTGAATGCCTTGGACTCTTGAATGTGCGATTGCAGCCATGTGCAATGCTAGCAGCAGCAGCGGCAGCGGTAGCTAGTGCAGGATGTGCCATCATAAGGTGTGCGTCTGAGCTGTGAAGGTGTAGTGTGGTGGCATGGTTGACAGCAGGCGCAACAGCAGTACCGGCAGCAGTGCCGAGGCCTGCACCTCTTGCACGTGCGCTGGCAATACCAATGCATGCACAGGTGCAGCCCCCGACATCCCTAGCAGCAAAGCAGCAACAGCAGCAGTCCCGGAACAAGTGGTGTGGGATGCAACGAGGACACTCAAAGGTAGTCATGCTGTTCTGTGCCTTGCAGGACTACACAACTATTTGCAGTCCAGGTCCGAGCGAGGTGAGTGAGGCTGCAGCTGCCAACGCATTCAGCTGCTTGTTGCGTCTCATGCATGCACGCCTCGCAGATTCATTATGCTGTTGATGACCAGTCAGCAAGTGGCCGCTACTTCTGGCCGCTGGCGGATGCGCGTTGACCAGGGGTTGGTGTTTGCATCGCCTGCCGGCATTGTTGCTTTTCTTGCAAGCAATACTCTGCCAGAGGCTGCCAGCTGGCCTGCAGGCTGGGTTCGCTGCATTTTTGCACTACCAGCGCATCATCACTGGCTCTGCTGCCCTCTTAGAGCATCATGGCATTATTGACGTGATGCGCCTGCTGTTGCATCTGTGCTGCATGCTGCAGGTGCTTGCGCTTGCAGCCGTCAGGGCCACACCGCAGCTCACGCAGCGCTGCAGAGACATCATCGCAGCAAACCTTGCAGCAGCAGACGCCTTCTTCACCCGCTGGTCCAACATCTTTGAGTGGCACAAGCCGCAAGGGGGCGCCATTGCATTCCCCAGGATTCGAACTGGGGACGATGTGGAGCAGTGGTGTGAGCAGGTTGTCAAAGAGTGTGGAGTGCTGCTGCTGCCAGCGAGCGTTTATGATCATGAGGCGAGTGTTAGCCACGGGCATTTTAGGATTGGGCTGGGGAGGCAGAACATGCCGCAGTGCCTGGAGCAGCTGGAAGCTTGGCTGGCCAAAAAGTACAGGACTTGATGCAGCTGCCTTGCTAACCGGCAATAGTACTTTGAGTATGAATGGTTCGGGCGGCAGAACTTGCCACAGTGCTTGGAGCAGCTGGATGCTTGGCTTGTCAAGACGTACAGGCCTTGATGTGGCTGTCTTGCTGACCGGCAGTAGTACGAGTGTCAACCCCAGCACATGCCCATCGTTACCAGCCAATTGCCACACCTGTGCATGCAGCAGCAGCGGTGCCAAAGCGCTGACTGGTGTGGCTCCTGAAGGAGCTTGCACCTTGCAAAACAGGTGTTTGCTGGGCACTGCATGCATGTGCAAGCATTTGTGTCGCGCGATGGCCTGCTGTATGCGCACAGCCTGGCCCTTCTGCGGCTGCATCATCAACTGCTGCGCACTTTGCTTGAGTAAACAAGCTTGTGCCAAACAGCTGGCTCCTTGACGAAGATCAAGGCTTGTACATGTAACAGCCTTCAAGGCGCCTACTAGGCCGGCCTGAGGTCCAGCAGCCAATGCATGTGATGATGCTGGGTGATGAAACATCTTGCACGACCGCCTGTGTCGGCTAGCCTGGCCAACTGACGCTTCTTACAGTGAGTACTCACTCACTAGTGACTCACATCAAACCAGCTACAGCGCCACCCAATCTTCACATCATGCCTCCACACAGCAATCAGCGCAACGGTCACATCGACAAACTCTGTGCCATGATGAGTGCCAGGCTGTCACTCCCCCCTCAGGGCATCAGAGACGGCTGCTGCTGCCTTGCCCACGTCAGGGCCTGGCGCGCCTGTGTCTGGCGCCATGGCGGGGGTGCCTGCGCCGCTCTTGGTGTCAGGCACGCTGTTGGGCTCGCCAGCTGCAGCACAGGGGAGGATACAGCAACCGCATTGGTGAGTGAGGCCGCCGCGAGCGGCTTTCAACAGGCGTGCGGGTGAGTGAGGCCTGAGCCAGGCTGGCGCCACATGCAGAAGGAAACATGCGCAGTAGCGCCATGGTTCAAGCTACGTAAGCTGCAGGTGAGGCAAAACCTTCCAAACAGCACCAAGCACGCATGGCATGCTAGCGCTATGATAATCGCCATGACTTTCGTGGTGACATGATGCTGATGAGGATACATATTTGATATACCTGTGCAGCCTGTACATAAGATACTGCCGTCGAATGCGCATGTGTTAGCACGGTTGCAAAATCTGCCAGCCTGCCTCAAGCACAGCCTCACCTGCGTTAGCGGGCACCTTGCTCATGTCGATGGCAGCGCCCTCAGGGCCGCGCTGCGAGGCAACCGTGCCGCCAGCAACTGCACCTGCCAGGCCGCCTGCTGCTGCACCAATCACGCTGCCAATTGGCCCACCTACAGGCAATGTTGGCATTGCAGATCAGGCAGCGTCAGAAAGCAGCCGCTGGGAATGCTACACTGCCATTGATGTGCATAGATGCATGCATTGAAGCCGCATGAACATGGCATGTATGGTTGCAGATCCCTCCGAAGCTTCGGAAGCTTGCAGTTCCTGCCACATATGACTTCTGCATCATGCATACGGTACTGCGCTCCAGGCACGCACCAGGCACCAGTTTGAGCATGCACGCAGCCCTGCTGCTGCAGCAAGCAGTGTGCTGAATCAGGCCTCACCTGCAGCGCCTACTGCTCCACCAAATGCAGCACCAGCACCAGCGCCAGTGCCAGCGCCCCGGCCCATGGACGCATACTGGCCCTCTGCAGCCTGTGCCAGGCAGCAAAGCAGCAATGAAAGGAACAGTGTAGCGAGCTAGGGTTGGTGCGTATGCATGCTAGCTGCAAGCAATGCAGGCGTAGTGTGGTGGATGACTGGTGTACACAGGGTTATAAATGCTGGTGCTGCATCTTGGCACACTCACTGCTGCAGGATCAATGGCTGGTATGCCCTGCTCAGCGTCCCTTCCGCTGTTAGACATGCTGGCCGAGCAAGTCCTGTCTTTCACGCTACTGGCAGTGCTCGTAGAACAGCACAAACAGACTACGAAAGCAAATAGCAGCTGCAGCGTGGCAAGTTCCTTGATACGCAGACGATCTGATCAAGCACCGTATGCTGTGTGTTGGGATAGCAGCGACTCGAACGAAACTCCTGTGCTGCCACATCTGCACCTCGTCCTCTTGCTGCGTCACACGTCAACCTTGGTTCGGTCCGAGCTACTTGCAGGACGCTTTTATTGCACCTAGTGCTGCACACGCGTAATATTCTATTGAGTTTCACCAACAAAGTAGCAAGTACTGCTGATAATGGGTGACACACAGCAAGGTCCAGTTCCTATGGAGGGTAGTGAGCGTGCGGTTGCAGACGACGGTGCTGGTGTAGCTTCAACAGCCACCACTGCCGGAGCACTGACTGGTGCAGCTGCTGGAGCGATCGGGCTTGGCGCCGTGATAGGTGAGTGTTAGCAGGACTGCCAGCACAGATGTGCACTGCTGCTGCTGTTGCTGCATACCTGTATTATTATTATTACTATTGCATACCTGTATATCTCGATGCTCTCAAGCCAGCAAGGCTTCACTGATACGTGGCAAGACCAGATGGTATTCTTGATATTGAGATCCGTGCTGCAGGTGGTCTAGGTGCTTCAGCAGGCGCTGCTGCTGGTGCGCTGCTGGGCCATGCAGTGGGCAAATTTACTGCTACTGAAGCCACCACAGAGGCTGGCAAGGTTGAGACAGTAACGCTGCCAGCACCAGGAAACGATGCAGCAGCAGCTGGAGGTGACCCGCTCGCAGAGAACGTGATGATCCCAGGATTACCCAAAGTGCAGGAGACACGGGAACCGTAGGGAGTGGTTTATGTGCACAGTCACAGGAATGGCCAATTCTCATGTAGCATCATGAGCGTATGCTCAACACGCTAGAACTAGTGGCAACCAAAGTATCCTGGTATTGCCTTAAACCATGTTTTGATCAAAGCTACGCATCCTGCTGCTGTGGGGCACATGCACACGAGCAGCAGCGCACTGCATGCATATGGTTGCAGTGCATTCAATTTGTGTGTGCTCAAGCACTGCCATGCATAATGCAGCAACATTAGCCACTCGTCCAATGCTGTAACACATCATATGGTCACACACACTGCTAGTGCCAGCAACCTGCTGTGTTGGGCTACGCTTGCATCTACCTTGGCTTGCACCAGCAACATCGCACGGGACTGTGTTTTGCTGCTGGCGCCAGTGCTGGCCTGCTGCTAACACTGCTCCAGAAGGCTGCAGCAACGGTGCTTCAGCAACTGCAGCTGCCTCCTGTGATGCAACTGCACGCGGTGAGTGCTGCTGCTGCTGCTGCTGGTGGTGGTGGTGGTGGTCAGTGCTTGATGGCCTGCAGTGGTGGCGCGCGCATATTGGCCAGGTCTAGCGAATCGTACAAATCCTCGTCCACCTCGCCAATCACAGCACTGGCAGCAGCAGAAGAACCAGGTGCAGCAGCGGCGGCAGCAGCAGACAAGCACAACACTGAGTCGCACACCTCAGCAACTTCTCCACTCACAGCACTGTCAAAAAGCGTTGTGCAGCAGCAGTGCAACAGCAGCAGAGTGCAGGCATACAATAGGTCAGGAAGTGCAGCGACCACATCCAGATGGTGATGATGGGTTGCCAAGTCTAGCAGAACAACACAGTTGCAAGCACTACATCATAGCTCAATGCAACCGGCAGCATGCATGTATTTGTGCTGACCCGCTGCTGTTTGCCTCTCACACATTGTCTCCTCTGATCAGCTGCAAGCCCATCTCTGCCATTTGCACACCAGACTGCATGCAGCAATGCAGGCGCGGCAGCACAGCAGCAACGCAGGCACATCAGCGAACCAGCAATGCAGGCACAATAGCAACACAGGAGCCAGGTCCAAGTGGGCAATGTAGCTCACGCAAGTTGCATTGGCAACATGGAGTAACACGCAGAGTGCGGCACATACACTGCTACACAGTAATTGATCTGCTACAGATACACACAAAACCATGGCGCGGCACTGGCAGCTATTGCAGCTGTTGATATACACAGGGCTGTCACTGCAGAGCGGCGCTGCTGCTCCTCGCCGCTGGTGCCAGTAGCACTTTACTACGCACCGTAGTGCTGAAGACCAGCTCACAACAGTCCTGAATGATGAGGTTGTTGACCTGATCGCAGCCGCGCAGGATACCCTGCAGGACAAACCAGCAGATACGGCACCACATCGGGATCACTTGCAGCTGCTTTTACCACTGCTCTGCGCAACTTAATGATTTGCTATGCTGAATCTGCTGGGTGCTGGTAGAAAATCAGCAAACAAGATCGTACCTTGACTACCCTCCCATCGTTGGTGATGACCTCTACAACCTCTGCAAAGGCAGCAGGCCACATGTCTGTGAGACGTGCAAAGGCAGCTGCTGGAGACAGGTGCACTACAGCACGGTGAAGCATACAAGGCATATGCATCGCAGCCACAGCGTACCTCCGATGAGATGTGCGAATCCGATGATGTCGGGCTTCGAGGCCATGGCAGCAGCACGCGGAGGTAGCCACAGGCCGTCGTCTGCTGCTGCTGCTACTGCTACTGCTTTTCCTCCTGCTAGTGCTGCAACTGGTAGAACCCTACACGGCACTTGCTACCTATACGTATATAACTATGTGAAACGGATCTGGAGGGCGGCTCGATTGGCGAGCTGGTGGAGCACCGGTGGAACGCGTTGTAAAACTCTGGTGTTTTCCAAGTTGTTCAACGTGATCGCTGCGTCAGCATCCCCCCAAACGTTTGCGGCTGAACGGTGTCTGAACGTGTGCTGCACTGCACGTAGCAAGCCAGCCCTATTACCCAAGCCCTGCACCAGTTACAGAAGTGACGAATGCCTGTATGCTGCTTCGCGCGAAGCTTCGATCCTCTAGTGCAGGCCTGTTGTACGCTTTTCAAGTGAATTACTATGCTCCAGGCAACAGTCTCCTTGTTCAGTCGTTCCTCTAGCAGGTTTACTGCTGCCAGGCTGAGTTCCAAAGCTTCTGCATTCCAGTGCAGATCCATTGCCAGCAGCATGAAGGCAGTGATATTTAACGAGCATGGAGGTATAGAGGTCCTGAACTACACAGATGTCGACCAACCCACTGCAGGAGAGGGCCAAGTCATCATCAAGAATGAGTATGCAGGGGTGAGCTGCAGCTGCAGCAGCACCCTGCTGCAGGAGCACTGCCGCTCGCACTCTACTGCAAGCCTGCAGCTGCAAACAGCCCTTGGTATTCAACCCCACACAGGCTTGGTGTCTTAATGTATCAGCAGCTGTGGTAGCACCTGTGCTGCGCATGCCTAGAATACGCAAGTGCCTGATTACTGCAGCGCTCCTGCAAGCAAGTCCTGTCAAGCAGCAACAAATCCCGGCTGCAGCAGGTGCAGTGCACAAGTTTCGCGCTCAAACCGTTCCCTGCTCTTTTGCTATCCCCTTGTTTTGTGCTGGATCTGCTCCAGGTGAACTTCATAGACACGTATCACCGTAGTGGGCTGTACCCTCGGGCCACTTTTCCTGCAGGCCTGGGGGAGGAAGGCGCAGGCACTGTTGCAGAAGTGGGCCCAGGTGGGACAATTTATACAGATGCATTTCAGCAGTGATAGCACGTGTTACATGGGCTGCTGCGCTGCGCCACTCAATGCACAGGCTGTGCTCTGCCATTGTTGCCTTGTGCAACCTTTACTTGTTCACCACGCAATCACAGCTGGGCTGCGTGTACCCTTATGGGAGTCGGCCCGCCTGCGTTGCCCACTTGTGCAGGGGTGACAGGGCTGGCCGTAGGCGATGCCGTTGGGTACGTTTCGAGATCACATCTAGGCGGCAGCTTCGCAGAGTATACAGCAGTGCAGGCTGGCCTAGTCACCAAGCTGCCGCAAGGAGTTAGCACACAGGCAGCCGCTGCAGTGCTGCTGCAGGGCCTAACAGCGCTATCTATGGTCAAGACAACTTGTCAAGTCGCCGCAGGTACGAGGCTACGTCAGCCAGCTTGATGTTTGGCACGTTGCACTTTGCGTGCTATGACACCTGTACATGTTACCTCCTGGGCCTGCTAGTCAGCTACAGGGTGGCATACACGCACAGCGTGCGGTGAGCGTGCAGCTGCGTGCAGTTCGATAGTAGCCATTGTCCCCATGCAAAAACATTTCAGAGCACCGCAGCACACTACACCTGGCTGTGTGCATGCAATGTACTGTAGTTCAATGTAATGTGTGCATCCTGCAGGGGACTGGGTGCTGGTGCATGCAGCAGCTGGTGGCACTGGGCAGCTGCTGTGCCAGCTGTGCAGCCACCTGGGAGCCAGGGTCATTGGCACCACTTCCACACCAGAGAAAGCAGAAGTAGCAAAGTAAGCAGGCGCACACTACCTGCATGGCATATGGACTGCACAGAAGATCGCAACATCTGCCATACGTTGAGCGTGTGTGAGTGCGCATGCTGGTGCTGAACTTTGGCTTCAAACTCAAGGGGGCTGCTGCTGCTGCTGCGGCGGCGGCGGCACTGCTGCTGTGTGCTGTCGCCCTGCAGGCGTTGTGGCTGCAGAGAAGTCATCCTGTACAGCCAAGAGGATGTAGTGCAGCGCGTCATGCAGCTCACACAAGGCAAGGGAGTGAAGGTGCGCACGCAGCAGGCCATGCGCACTGCCACCACCTATCTTGCTGGACATGCTGCGTTTACACCATGGCAATGTGTGGGCTCTGTGCTGTTGTTTCGTACCATCATGATGCAATGCAAAAGAATGGAACACCACTTGGGATCATCTTTGTTTGGTGTGGTGCTGTTGGTGCTGCTGCTGCTGCTGCAGTTCGTGTACGATGGTGTTGGCAAGTCCACGTTTGACGCCAGCCTCAAGTGCCTAGACTACCTGGGATGGCTCATATCATTCGGCAATGCGTCTGGAAAGCCAGAGCCCTTTGACGTACTCAGGTGCGCAACAGCACAGCGTACTGCCGGCTCGGTGGCAGTACGCATCTGCTCATGTCGACTAAAAACATAAGCATCGACTGCTGGGATTGCCGCAACAGGCTGGCTGTTTATGCTGTCTTGCTTCCTGCATGCAGGCTTGCTGAGAAGTCTGCGCGGCTGATGCGGCCCAGCCTGTTCAGCACACTGGCAGCTGAGCCAGGCCTGACAGCCAGCCTGACTGCAGAGCTGCTGCAGCTGGTGCAACAGGGTGTGGTGGTGCCGCAGGTGCACAAGGTGTACCCGCTGTCTGCTGTGGGGCAGGCACAGCAGGACTTGACTGGCAGGTTGACGACGGGCAAGCTGCTGCTGCGGCCAGATACGCTAAGCGACTGAGTGGTGCATTCGTGGCGGAGCAGCAGATGTGAGTGTATCATCTGAATCAAGCCCACCAATGTTGTAACGCAACGCCGCTGTGTAAGGGAGTTAGCGGTACTGGAAAGGCAGCATGCGAAGCAGGATAAGCACGTAGAGGCTTTTCCTGCCTCCTCATTGTGCAACCCAATGCTGTGTCGCTGCGGCACGCATGCACAGCTGGCTTCACCAACTGCAACGTGGCTGTGTGGAATGTGACAAGCCTTGAAGGTGGCACGGCAAATTTGTCATTATTGACTTCAGGAACGTATATATCATGACTGAAGGCTTGAAGAATCGCCCACACCGGCCTCGAAAGCTGGCACACCTGCAAGCAGTGCTTTGCACAATAATCACTAAACACCGCAAGCACCAGCCCGCACTTTGCGGTAAAAGAAAACGATCGCTAACAATAGTGCAGCTCTTAAACGACTGGTTTACGCATATCGCATGTGGCATCGAGCAAAACCCAATACTACTGCACTGCCAGCTGGACTGCTAACAATGACAAAGTGACACTGCCAATCTGCAGCCGAGCTAGCCGGGGAAGCCGAAATGCTCCACCTTATAAGGCCATGTCCCTCATGCTTTTGCTGTCACCGCATGCCTGACACCGCTCTGCATGGGAGAGACCCCCTGGTGCTGCTACCTCCTACTTCCCGCTTTTGTTGGCACAGGTCTCCTCAGCACCTATCAAGCGCCTGATATACCTGGAGCCGGTGCCTTTCCGGAGGTTTTCTTACATCCAGGACCCACGGCGACAGAGGTAATTGCTGTGTTTCTCAACACGGCCTTGTGAAGAAGGGTCGCCCCGCTCTTGCACCTTGCAAGGCCACAGTGTTGCCTGAATGGGACATTGTGTCAGCCCTGGCTTCTTGAGACCGGCGCAGCTGATGTGTGGGCTTTCAAAGGCAGTTCTCGCGCGAGCAGCTGTCAAGTAGCGCACGCAGCATGGCAGCAAGTGACAGCATCGTGTCCTACTTCAAGTACCGCACGCAGCATGGCAGCCTGGTGACAGCATTGTGTCCTACTTCAAGTACCGCACGCAGCATGGCAGCGTGTGACAGCATCGTGTCCTACTTCAAGTAGCGCACGCAGCATGGCAGCAGGTGACAGCATCGTGTCCTACTTCAAGTAGCGCACTTCAAGTAGCGCACGCAGCATGGCAGCCTGGTGACAGCATCGTGTTCTACTTCAAGTAGCGCACGCAGCATGGCAGCCTGGTGACAGCATCGTGCCCTACTTCAAGTAGCGCACGCCACTTGGCAGCGTGGTGACAGCATCGTGTCCTACTTCAAGTAGCGCACGCAGCATGGCAGCAGGTGACAGTATCGTGTCCTAATTCAAGTAGCGCACGAAGCATGGCAGCGTGTGACAGCATCGTGTCCTACTTCAAGTAGCGCACGCAGCATGGCAGCAGGTGACAGCATCGTGTCAACAAGTGACACCGCAGAACTGAACATCCCTCAATCAACTGGCAACCCTCAAAAGATAAGTCAAGCTTGTGCACTTCTGGCAGGGGCATGTGTGTTAGCAGCAGCATGTGTGTTAGCAGCAGAGTGCAGCATGTGTGAATGTGCGCTGTTGCTGTCTGTGAAGTACTGGCGGGCGCGGCTCCAACTCATTAGGTTGAACAGCCAGTTCACGGCCGCGCCCCCTCCCAGTTTTTGAGCGGACAGCAGCAGCGTGTGTTTTAGCAGCAGAGTGCCGCACGTCGTGAATGTGCACTGTTGCTGTTTTACCTGCTGCTGCTTTCAACAGCAGACCTGCCTGTGTCTTGTTGCTGGGCTGCTGTTGTGTTGGTGATGCGCCTGCTTGTAACCTCTCTCCTTGTGTGAGTGTCCTTGTCCTTGATCAACTTGTCGAACAACTGTGCTTGCAGGAAACATGATGACATACCTACTCTTATCTCAAGCGGTTCATCAAGCAACGAGGGCGCACTGCAGCAGAGGTGTTTGCTGTGTTTCTGAACACGGCCCTGTCAAGAGGGGTCCGCCTACTCTTGCACTTCTGCACCGCCACACTCCTGCTTCACGGCAGCAGTGTGCCAGCCCCGGCCTCTTGCAGGCCGGCGCAGCTGCTGTGTGGACTCACCGCACAGCAGCTGTGTAGGCTGGCTGTGACCGGCGTGGTATGGAGCTGCGTGTCTCAAGTGGGTGTCATGCTCGGGGCAATTGCCTCATAAGTGCTGGCACCTCGTGCGCAGCTACCGCCACAGCACCCACGCTTATTGTCAGTCGCAAGCGCAGGTTATGTCGGTGAGCTGCAGCTTCCTGCTTCATGGCTTCATGGCTACAGCGCAGCTGTTCTGCTCAGCTTGTGTCGAGCTGCCTGTCTACCTAGATCAGGCTGCTATTGCAATGTATGCACTGGAGAGCACGGCATGTTAGCACGTTGCAGCACTCATGGCTGCAGGGTCTGGCATGTAGCATGCATGCATATGCTTGATGAGCAGCAGTAACAGCCAGTGCATGCATGCATCCGGGGTGTGGGGTCGTGCTGCTGTTACAGCACACCCTGGTGGGCCGCAAGGCCTTGGGCTCAAATCCCAGCCACCTCATACTATGGACATGTTGCATGGATATGCCACATATGTGACGGCGAATGATCTGCCATGGCCAGACAGTCTGTCAGTGCCTTGTTTCTACGTCATTGGTTCCTCAGCCTCGCAGTGGTGTTCCTACTGTTGTCTTCAGACCGTTCAACTGAGTGCAGTGGCCTGCCGCGCAGTTTGAAGCTGAGTTGCATTGGCTGTTGTGCATGACAGCTACAGTGCGTGCCCGGCGGTGTTGGTTACATCACAGGCTGCTGCTTTCGGGTTCTCTTTCGTAGGTTGCTGCGATGGCGTTGATGCTATGGCTGGAATGGGTGACATGATGGTGATGATGATGAATTGTCAGTGCTGCTGCGTCGCACATACGTACGTAACAGACATCACATGGAGCACCACAAACTCCACTGGAGTTGAACGCGCCGGAACTCTGCTGACACGAGGTGAACTCATAGCTTCTTGATCAGGGCAGCAGTTACGTGCTACGGTGTACACCAGCCTGGTGCCACAGTGTGGCACGCGGCACCAGTGGTGGCTAGCACTTGTTCAGTGCATGCTGGGCCGTCAGCCGGGAGCCGCTCACTGAGCCAGGAGTGACTAAACGTATGTGTCCACAACTTGTGGACACATAGGATCATGGCATGATGCCATCACTAATTGCATCACCATCATCACTGGTGCATCGCATTGCTTGGCTGCCCCTGAAACACATGCTGCTGCTGGTGTTGCTCCTCTTGCAGCAGCAGCTGCTGCAAGTGCTGCTGGTTCATCAGCTGATGATGATGATGCCCTTGCTGGTACTGCAAGACACCTTCCTGCTGCTGCTGCTGACTCAGCGGCGCGTTATTATGCTGCAGGATGGCTGCCTGCAGCAGCGCTCCCAGCACTGCAGGAGGTGCACATGGCACAGGCAGCGGGGGCTCATTCCAGCTGATCACACCCTGCAACGTCAGCAGCTGCAGTACTGCTGCCAGCCTTGCCCTTGTCGTGCCATCCAGCACACTCAGTGCCGATGATAGGACAGCAGCAGCAGGTGTACAGGCAGTTCCACTGCCCGTGTCTTCGAGCTGCCGCTGCCTTGAATGAGGTTCAGCAGTCGTGGCTGCCGCAGCGCCGTTCATGGCTGTGATTGCTGCTGCATCCTGTGATTGTTCCTGCAAGGGGATGCCAGGCAACGGTGCCATGCCAAACGCTGGCAGAGATTGATAGCCGGCAGCTGCAGCAGCTGCTGCTGGCAGCACTGGTAGGCCTGGCATCAGCTGCACCCCTGTGACTGGCATGCCCAGTGCTGGCTGCTGCTGTGATACTGTGTCTGCAGCAGCAACGGCAACATCTGACAGCATGCCAAGGCCGCCTTGAGGGCAGCTGGCGGCGGGCCCAGCTGCAGCAACAGCAGCTGCTGCTAGGCCTGCGGACATGCTACGTGCTACTCCTCCTGGCGACTCAAACATGGCCGGCTGTTGCAACAGCAATGGCAGCTGCTGCTGCTGGTTTGCAGGTAAGGCTTGCCAGTCGCTATCGGTGTTATACGCCATCTGCTGCTTCTGCTGTCTGCTGTGCCTTGCCTGTGCTTTAGGAGACTGCTGTGATTGGTGCTGCTGCTGACAGTTTTGCCAGAAAAGATGCTGCTGCTGGTCCGCAGGCTGCTGCTGCTGCTGCTGTGGTTGCTGAAGCCTGCCCTCGCCTATGCTGTCTTCATTGTCTGCTTGGGTGCCAGACACACGCCTCTGCTGACCAGCAGAAGCAGCGTCTCTTCCCAGCATATCTGCCCATCCTGTGCTGCTGCAATGCCGAGAACGCCTAGGCTTTTCACTACTGCTGCTGCTCGTACTCTTGCCAAGCTGCAGCCGAACCTGCTGTATGCACTGCTGTGCGCCGCCTGCTGCTGCCGCTGCCTCTGCTTCTGCCACTAGATCAGCAGGCACGCCAAGCGGCCCTTGAGCAGAACTCGCATGCGCACCGGCAGCAGCAGCAGCAGCAGGGCTTGTGCAGCCAGCAGCTGCTGCTTGATGTGCTGCTGGCCCAGCAGTGACTGCTGCCTGGTGCTCTATGTTGGGTGCGTTGCTGCTGCTGACAGCTGCTGCACCTGACGAAGACCGTCGCCTGCGTGCATATGGTGCTGGTGCTGACACCGAGGTCAAAGGCTGCCCATGCAATGCATGCAGCTGCTGCTGTGGCCACATCTGTGCTACACCAACTCTAGTGTGACCTGGATCTAGTCCGGGCAAGCCTCCTAGCAGCTGCTGCTGCTGCTTCCGGCTGCGCTGCCTGCCCCTGCTGGCTACAGAAGGAGAGCCCTCAAGCCAGCTGCCAGCTGTTGCTGCTGCTGCCTGCAGTGTTGTGGGGTCTGCTGGCTGCTGCTGTGGCAGCTGGAGCAGGGGGCTGGCAGCTCCGCTGCGCTGCTTCTGCAGCTGCTGCATGTGCTGCAGCAGGCGCTGCTCGCGCACGTTCTGCCGGTGTTTCTGTGGCAGCAGCAGATGCACGCCAGCACATGTAGTAGTTCAGGCCTGTACAAGCCTTTTATGCTCAATGCGAGGGCAGCGTTACCAATGACAAGGTTCACTGTTGAGCAAGCTGCTACTAGTACACCATGCGTCTGGTCCTGGCTGCAGGCAATGCTATGCTGCTGCCACACCTGCTTTTGCATTGACGGCTGTCACATAAAGCTGGTCACTGCTGCCATCGGCTGGTTGGGAAGCCACCACTGATGTTTTCAAAATGGACCTCCTCCATGGGTGCCCCCTCTGGCCAGAAACATGTGCAAGTAACTGGGTAAGATCCATAACCCGCACCTGCAGGTGGCTCTTCACATTCTCCCTTGTGAGCCCCTCACAGTTCATAAGAGTGAGGATCTCATTGGGTGTCGCCACGTCAGCACCTCCCAGCTGCTGCACTGCTGCCAGAAACACATTGTGCAGTTCAGTAGTCCACAGGATGCGGCCTGAAGCGCCAGCGACTTGAAGTTTGACTCGCTTCGTGGCTGGGATAGCTGCTGCTGGCCCTGCTGCTGCTGCAGCTGCTGGATGGTTGAGTGCTGCTGCTGTGGGTGACGTCAGCGGTGACACTGGAGCAGATCTAGAGCCACCTGCTGCCGGCGCTGCTGCTGCTGCAGCTGCTGTTGCTGTTGGGTCAGCGTAGAAGGGGTTTGACGATGTGTGAGAGTGTCGCCTGGTGGTGACAACACCTGCTGCTCGGCTGTTGGCCTGCTGCTGCTGGGGCGGCATTGGCGGCTGTAATACTGCCTGCCCAGCCACAGCAGCAGTGTGGCTTGCTATGCTTGCTGGTTGTCCTAGCATGTCATCAGCTGCAGCTGTCACTGTTGCTGCCAGCTGGCACTCACCAGGCACTGCCGACACGTCCAGCGGCTCAGCAGCAACTGCTGCTGTACCTGCTGCAGCTGCAGCTGCTGCAGCCAGCTCTGCCAACGCTGCTGTTGCTGCTACTTCCACCTGCTGCTGGTGAGGCTGCTGCTGCTCATCCAATGTTGCAAAGACAGCTGGCGGTGTGCTCCCAAGCACCAAAGGTGGCGGCACTGTTGTGTTGGGCGGCACATGCTGGCTGTGCATTGACATGCGCAGCTCAAGCACTTGTCAAACCACGCAAACAAATATTCAAATGGACTCTCCAGTTTTACTGGGTGGGTCAACAACTTCACAGAAGGCTGTTCACTGCGGCTGAGGCATGACGGGTGAAAAATCACACCTGGTGCTCTCCTGGGAGCTGCTGACAAGCGGCACTGCCAATGGGCCTAGCGGAGTGACAAAATAAACACGTTGCATTAGCTGCCGCTAATAGTGCTGTTTCATTCATCTGCTGTAGTGCCATGTGCAGCTGCTCCAAGGGTCAGTGCCACCTGCAGCATGCCAGCAGACAGGTCACTGGACATCTTCCTCGTGATGAGAGGACTGGTGCTGCTGCAAACTGGATCCAGGTCAAACCAACGTGCTTGTTCGTGTTTGAAGTGTGTGCTGATAAGCATAGAGCCACTGATCGAAGATCTTAGATAGGAGGTGCAGCAGACAGAGGAATCCAGGCACAGCAGGGGAATCCAAGGATTCACACGAGTCAGTGCATCTCACCTGGCAGGTGTGGCGCATGTCTGATGTGCTTGGCGATCCCCTTGGTCCGACCCAGCAGGTATGCGCCTATGCTGATATGCAGGACGGGCCCAGGCGAGCTGACACGACCCAACCTATCACCAGAGTGAACAGCAGGCAGTGGTGGTGTTGTACAGCTGCGCTCGCACCCTGCAATTCTACTGAGCACATGCAGGGAGTATTCAAACTTGCGATTTCGGCTTCTGCGTTTCGAGGCGGAGAGAACAATGCGAGCAGGTGATGTCGATCAGGGGCACGGTGGGGATATTCTCTCCAAGACATTTCACCATCCGAACCCTGGCCACGAACAAAGCTGTAAGGCGTTTTCGATTGTAACAGCTTTCAGCTTTTCAGTACGTTGGTCGTCGCACGTGTATGTTCAAGAGGAGGGCTTGCAAGACCTAGCGTCCAGCTGGGACTAGCAGTGCGACTTTGTGACAGAGCCTTAGCAGGACCTTGCTTGAAGAAAATTTATCCGCACAAAGCCATCAGCAAGTTGAGTGGCTTCCTGCAAGTTTACTGCTATTCCACCTGTGCCCTGCTTTACTTGGCTAGCCCACCAACTGTATTGCACGCAGCTTTTGTCGGGTATAGGCGATCATCTGAAGACCAATGATGTGCCATTGGATCCTTTAGTCTATGTATGCTGAGCATGCACTCTCAGGTGCCCAGGAGCGCAGTGGGACCCATACAACAGCGACACACAATTGCTGCTGCTGCAGCAGCAGCAGCCTGTGTCAGGCAGGCAAGACGTGCCGGCAGGTACATAAGGCGCGGAGCGCCACCAGTGGTAGCCGGCTCACCCAACGTAACAGCAAAGACTAGCCAAGCCAGAACCCTGCCTGGCTGTAGACTGCTGGCAGCAGATGCAAGCGTGGACACTCCTGGTGCATACTTACGCCAGTGGCGAGCAGCAGGAAAGCCACGTCTAGATGGCTTGTGGGGAAGTGTGCTGAAGACCAGCAATGCTGAGAGGCTGCTGTTCAACCTCGATGCACTGCTGATGCAGCTGCGTAGCAGCAGGTCGCTGGCGGTGCACCTGCAGCAGCAGCATGAGGACCTCGCCTGGGCTGAAGCTGCTGCACAGGTATGGCGTGAGCTGAAAATTCCAGATAGCATCACACTTTATATGATGCAGCAGCAACAGGGGCACTGCCGTAACGTTCAAGACAGCCACTTCACAATAGCTGCCGCGCATGCTTGATCAGCGCAGCTGTTAGCATGCTTCTCTGACAGCTGCTCAAGCGTTGCCCCTCATGCTCTCTTGTACTGCTCCACAGGTAGCTGCAGACTGCCAGAAGTATGAGGAGTATGTGCACAGCAGCCAGGCACTTGCAGCGAAGCTCAACAGCACACGCACCAGGCTGCTACAGCAGCTTGCGGACAGCTCAAGCGCCAACACTGCCACCAGCAAGAGCAGCAGCAGCAGCACATCAGACCTTACGACCTCACCCAACGAGCAGCAGCGCCGCAGTCTGCCGCTGCAGCTGCGGCTATGCAACGTGTTGACGGCTGCGCTGAGTGACAGCCTTCCCTCAGATTCGCTGCAGTGGCTGGCAGCACTTGAGCTGCCTGACCCAGCTGCAGTGGCGCTGCAGCAGCAGCGGCAGCGGGAGCGGGAGCTTGTGGCTGCCATTGACGCAGCACTGAACAAACCAGGTGAGTGACAGAGAGGAAAGCGAAAGAAACCCTGCAGTGATGCTGTGTTGTGTAGGGCGCTGCTTGTGCTCTGTCCTGTGGAGCAGCTGGAGCAGTGAAGATCTAAATCATATAGTGCTGAACATGACGCAGATCAACACACAGCCCTGCATTGTGCACGTCAGATTCGTCCTGTTGATGCGCATGCAGATGAGATGCTGCATCACCAGGGTGCTCCCTGCAATGCTACAGGAACCAAAGCGGTTTGGAATTCACGTTCTTGCCTGCCTATTTGCAGTTCTGCTGGAGCTGCCAGCACCTGTCAATGTGCTTATCTCAGGCGACCTGCAGCAGCAGCAGCAGCAGCAGCAACAACAGCAGCAGCAGCAGCAGCAACAACAGCAGCAGCAGCAGCAGCAGCAACAACAGCAGCAGCAGCAGCAGCAACAACAGCAGCAGCAACAGCAACAGCAACAGCAGCAGCACGTTCCAGTGCCACACGTTGAGGATGCTGCCGCTTCCAGCAATGGCAGCAGCACGCCAGCAACTGGTGAAGCACCTGAGACAAGTACAGACCCCCAAGATGTCGATTCTCAGCGACAACCGCCTGCTGATCAGCAGCAGCAGCAGGTGGTGTTGACAACGCGCAGTGTGCTGGCGCTGCTGCTGCAGCGCTGTAATGACAGCAGTGTGCGGCAGCAGACGTACTTTGAAGGGCTGCTGCCAAGGCTGGCAGAAGCAGCAGCACTACTGGATGAGCTGGCAAGGTGGGTGGTGCTACAGCTGCAGGGGCGTTACTAACATGTTACAACTCGTGTTACAGCTTGGCAAGAACAAGATTCAGGTGTTCATATTTGTGGCCTGCTTGCATGAAAGAGGACTAGCAACCGTAATGCTGTACCATGTGTGCTCTATACAACAAGCAAAGCTAGCGGTAGCTGTACTTATTGTAGATTGTGCATAACATGCTGCCTCAATTGGTGCTGCAGGTGCAGGCACTACCAAGCGCAGCTCGTGGGTTGCCGCAGCTACTTGCAGCAGACACAGCAGCGCTTGGCTGATGCCAGCAGCAGCAGCAGCAGCACTGGCCAGTCAGATGCAGCGAACAGCAGTGCAGTTGACTTCCTGCTGCAACTGGCAGAGGCACTGAAGCCTTTTGCGGAAGAGGAGATGCAGTGGGTGCTGCGGCAGGGGCAGCAACAGAGCAATCAACAGCAGCACCAGCAGCAGCAGGAGGAAGCAGCCACGCAAAAGACAAGCCAGCAGCGGCAGGCAGGCACCCAAGAGGAGGGTGATCTGCAACCGCAGCAGCAGCAAGAGCAGAAAGGTCTCAGCATCTGGGACTGGGATTACCAGCTGCACTCTGTTCATACTCCGCTACTGCAGCAGCTGCAGGATGCTGCACTGCAGCAGCACATGCACCTGCGGTCTGTCCTGCAAGGCTTCTCTAGGCTGCTGCAGCGGCTGCTGGGCGTGCAGCTGCTGCTGAGGCCTGCAGGACAGGCCGAAACATGGGGCCAGCATGTGAGGGTGGTCATGCTGGTGAAGCAGCAGCAGCAGCAGCAGCAGCGTGGGATTGTTGGGCAAGGTGTAGCAGCAGGAGGGCCTACTGGTGGCTGCTCTGTTGAAGTGTTGGGGACAGTGTATCTTGATGTTGGGGGCGGCTATGGGACGCGTGTGCTGCGATACACAAGAGGAGAAGAAGAAACAGAAGACCTCACCAGCAACGGCAGCAGCTGCAGCAATGTCCGTGGTGCAGAGCCACTGGTAGCAGCAATGCCAGCGTTGCAATGGGAGCAGTTGCCTAGGGACATGCAGCAGGAGCTGCTGCAGCAGTCTAGTAGTGCAGTAGCGGTAGCAGTTGGCATCTCTGGCACTCGGCTCACACTGCAGAAGCACGGCAGACAACAGCAGCAGCAGCAGCAACAGCAGAGGATGCTGCAGGAGCAACCAAGTTATGATTATGATGACGTCAGTGATGTGGCAGAGTCCAGCAGCAGCAGCAGCAGCAATGGTGCGCTGGTGCTGAGTGTTGGTCAGCTGTGGGAGTTTGGCCATGAGATGGGCCACGCTCTGCACCTGGTGCTCAGTAGCAGGTGAGCTGACGCATTTCGGATGTACACTGCCATGCATCCTCAAGGACTTGGGAGCCCCCACACTCTGCAGCAGCAGCTGAGTGCCTGTGGTTTCTGTGAGTTACAGCCTGCTGATGCAGCCTCACCAAGCGTTTCCACCAGCACACATGCACATGCACAGTATGCCACTGCGCAGCAGCATTTGTAGCACGTGGTGGTTCAAGTGCCTTGACCTGTCGACATCTGCTGACCAAGCGATATCAAGCTGTATTCAGCAGTGTGATGCTGCATATGCCTCTCCTTGCAGGCAGCCTGCTTGCCATCTGTCAGGTCGCTTCCTGCCCCCCAGCCTCCTAGAAGTGCCCTCGCAGCTCTTTGAGCGACTCTTCACATCCCCCGCCAATCTGGCACAGCTCTGCCTGCACCATGACTCAGCACAGCCGCTGCCAGCACACCTAGCAGAAGCGCTAGCCAGCTACTACAGGCAGCGCTATGCTAGCCCACTGGCGTTATCAGCACGTGCTGCTGCTGGGCTTGCAGAGCAGATGTATGGTCAGTACGGGGACGAGGCTGCGGGGTGTGGCATTTGGAGGGGCTCTTGGGAGCTGCTGAGTGGGCTGCCTGCGGCTGTTGCTGCTGGTGGCAGCTTGCGAGAGGTGAGGAGCGGCGGCGAGAACAGAATAATATCCGTTGGCCTGAGGGCGGCTTGCAGGAGGTAGCAACTGCTAGTCCTGCCAGTAGTGCGCGTGTTTTATGCAGCTGAGCAGCAAACTGGCAGCTATGCCTTGGTAAATGTAGTTGGTTGCTTGCAGCTATCATAGATGCATGCCCCCAAAGATGTGCCTCGTAGTTGACGATTCGTGTGTGTGGCATGCAACTCACCTCTGCTGACCTGTTTGCAACTGCTGTTTCTTGGGTGTATCCGTGCTGTGCAGCTGTCCCTGCTGCCAGTGATGGCTGCCAGCAGCGGGACGTACCACTGCTACTTGGTGTCATGGTGCGTTGCCGCACGGTTGGCTGAGCAGGTGTTTGAGCCACTGCTGCGGCAAACTTCTGGCAGTGCAAGTGGCAGCGATGGCGGTGATGGCTTGGCGGGACTGCAGCTGGCAGCTGCATACGCGATGGGGATGCATGCAGGTATGAGTCGGCAGGAGCTGGTACATCAACTTCAGGCAGCTTGTGGGCTGCCAAACAATGACAATGATGGTTTTGGTGGGCGGCTACTGGAGGATCTTGCTATTGGGAGGGCAGGCCAGCTGAAGGCAGATCTGCAGAGGTGGCTCTGGACGCCCAAGGGCCCCAAGTGCTGAGGTGGGTGTTTATGGTTTCGAGTTGGAGCTACACAACTTGTAAACGGTAGCAAGTACGATATGTATTGTGATGTTTTGGTAGCGGACGCCTTTGATGGAACGTACGAGTGTGGTCGACTGTGTTTGACTCGTGAGAGCAGGTCGCTCCGAATCTGCTTGCTTGCTTAGTTGTACGGAGCCACCATGGCAGAAGACATGGAATATACATTAGCGATTATTAAACCAGATGCCGTGGCTGCCAGCAAGGCCTCGGAGATACAGCAGCTGGCAGAGATGCACGGCTTTCTCATCATCGCCAAGAGGCAACTGCAGGTGCCAGCAGTTGAATAATATAACTTGAACCGTGATGCAGATGGATGTGCCTGAGCAACATCAGCACAGCAGCTGCAGCATGTTGAACAGCTTGCTTTGCTGCACCAACGCCTCTCAGCATGGCGTGCTCTGCTGTCGTGTGCATGCAGCTCACCACACGCCTGGCAGAAGAGTTCTATTTTGAGCACAAAGGCAAGGCCTTTTTCAATGGCCTGGTGGAGTTCATGACATCAGGGCCCATTGTAGCAATGGTGCTATCCAAGACTGGTGCCATACGCGCATGGCGCGAGCTCATGGGCCCAACCAACGTGTTTGATGCGCGCCTCAAGGCACCCAAGAGGTACGTTGCTCTGGTGCAGCTGTGTGAATTCACTGATCAGCGCTGAGTGCTGCTGCGCACTCATCGCATGTGCGCAACAGCATCTGCCACGTTCAGTCACAAGCAGCATGCTCGAGTTGCTGCTCAGACGCTGCTCCAGTAATCTTGGCAAGACATCCAGTGGAATGCCAGCGCCCCTTTTTGTATGCTAAACCAGGACCTGGCCAAACTCAAGGTTTGGAATCACATGTGCTGACGTAGCACCTGATGTGCTCATGCTGCAGCTTGAGAGCGCTGTATGGCAGTGATGGCACCCGCAACGCCACACACGGCTCAGACTCCCCACAGAGCGCAGCGCGTGAAATCAAGTTCTACTTCCCTTCACTGCAGCTGGCCTCAGCAGCACAGGATGCAGCAACAGCACAGGTGCGGGCGCTTGCGACGTACTTGCAGTGAAGTGCACCTGCAGCTGGCAGGAGTGGCGCTGTGCACCTGTGCAAATCACTAGCAGCAGATGTATGCTGGCATGCTGTGTACCAAGCTTTTGCTGTTCATGCTGCTGTGCCTTGCAGGAGTACATTGCCAGCAAGCTGCAGCCCACGCTCGTGAAAGCGCTGACAGTGCTGGCGCGCCAGAAGCCCACCAGCAACAAGCTGGATGCGATCACATTCCTAGCCAACTGGATGCTGGAGAACAACCCCAACAAGCCGCAGCTGCAGGTGCCGCAGCAGCTGCAGCAGCAGCTGGAGCAGCAGCAGCAGGCACGGGCAGCAGCAGCAGCTGCGGCAGCGGCGGCTGCTGCAGCTGGACAGGCGGCAAGCAGCAGCAAGGCGCAGGGCAGCAGCGCTGGCAGCAGTTCGGCCACAGAGGTGGGTGTCATGAGCACTGGGTATCAGCAAGCATTGCTTGAAGTAGAGGAACACGCTTGTAAGTGTGGAGTTGCTCGCTTATCGGCAATGTGCCAGTTCATGTTGCCATACAAGTTGGCAAGTGAGGATTTGCTTGCTTGTCAGCAGTGCGCCCGTCAGCAGTGCGCCAGCCGTGTCTGCTTGCTGTCGGCAGTGCGCCAGTCAAACATGCACAAGAGGCAGGCTACAAGGTGCGCTGGCTGCTGATCCTCGTTCAGATACACGTTTTTCCAGCAAGAGGGGGCAGCCATAGAAGAGGTCCACGCGCAAACCGCCAGTGGTGCGTTCCCAACTATCCGGCCAGAAGGCTGATTAGCAGTGGCCAGATGCGGCCTGTTGATCCTGCTGAGACGAAATGCGCCAGCGCGCACCTTGCGTCTCTATAATATCTCCATTGCTCTGTCTGTGCTGCAGGCGGCCCATGCTGACCCTGCTGATGAGTTGCAGCACAAGGCTGATGAGGCAGCTACCAAGGTGCAGGCAGCATTCAGGGGGCACCAGGCGAGGAAGCAGGTGGCCAACATGCGAGCTGAAGCAGCCCCTAGCTGAAGTGGTTGGTAGTACGGCGTGGGTTGCTTCTGGGGCTGTAGCAGCTGATCATTGATCAAGTCCAAGGGGGTGTACTTTGTACTGCCTTGCAGAGTACAGGCACTGAGGGTCAGATGGCGAACCGCTAGGCAGCTTGGTATGCTGCAACAACTGCACATATGTGCAGCTTCGTGTGTCAAGGCAGGCATGATGCAGTCTTGGATGGTGTTTGACCATCTGCTGCACTGTGCAGTGATGGTGATCAGCACCTACTTGCTGGCCAGCACGTGTTGTGTTCAGCTGCGTTGCTGCGCATTGCCGCTTGGTAACCGTTCTCATGTGCGGTTTTTTCAGCAATGCATTCGGTGTTGAGCACTTGAGCCCTGGTGACGGTACATGACACAACACGGAACGAGACCCAGGCTCGGACCTTATGTTCGCTCTCGACCAACTGTGCGTGACCACCCCGAGCCCACCAAACACGTTCAATAGCTGCATACGACCCTTATCAGCTGTTTTTCGAACACCCAAAGACCCTGAACTTCGTCTAGAGCAGCATCAGGCAGTATGGTGCGTGGCAAACTGTTTGGCCAACACATCAGGCTCGCTTAGCATATCAGTGGACGATCTTGCACTTGTCGAGAGGCAGCACTTCGCCGCATTTGCCTCCATTTCTCTTGTACCCCAGTCATGGAGAGCAGCAGTAGATCTAGCATCAGGCTGCACCTGCAGTTGCTGTGGCTGAAGCAGCAAAACCGTTGATCTCAGGTGCTGTGCGACTAGCAGCAGCTGTGTAACATATGGTTTATCGTATGTGTGCTGCACAGGTGAAGACCAAGGAGCTGAAGCCGCCTGCAGACATTGTTGAGGCCATCCAGAACAGCGAGGACGGCAGCACAGCACCACCTGAAGCTGAGGTGTGTGCTGCATGTATGTGGCTTGCTTGCACAAGTGACATGCTGCAAGTGTGTGGTTCCTGCAACTCCAGGTTGCGATCTACACGTTGCAGCAGCGTCTACAATGCAGCAGCGATCGCATGCATTTTGGTATATGTGAATGCGCATTGTCCAATGTTGCATCTTCTTGGCAGGGCAGCAGCACCAACGTGCTGTACAGCAGAAAAGAGACAAATTTGCATTATCTTCAGCGGGGATAACATCCTTTGCATGCTAAACCCACTGGAGCTCCAGAAAAGATGTGTCTCCGAGACAGCAATTGCATTGCTAGTACCAAGACATTCAATGTTGCTGAGCAACGATTATTGCCCTTTAGCTCTTGTGTCGACATGTGTTGCTGACAGTATTTGCAGTGCATTGCCCATCAAAAAACTTGTCTCGCTGAGCCACACTGATTGCCACATTGCGGTTGTCACCTTTTCACACACGTCTCTTCAGAGCACTTGATTTGATACCCTGGGTGTGTGCTGCTCGTGCCACGGTGGCATGTTTGCACAAGTGCATAGTGCAAGTGCGTGATGCCTGCAGATCTCGTTGTGATCAACCTAGATGATCTACAGTGCAGCTGCGATTGCATGCACTTTCAAAGTCTGTGAATGCACAGTGTCCAATGTTGATTCTGCCAGCTGGCAGAACAGCAGCACCACGAGCATTGGCAGCACCATCACTAGCAGCAACAATGTGCTGTGCAGCGTGAAAGAGAAACAAAGCTGCTGGTACTCCATCTGCATAACCATGCTCGGCATGTTTGTGCCGCTGGAGTTCCTGCGGATTTGTGTCTCTTATTGGCAGTACATGACACTGGCACTGCTAGCGTGTATCGACCTCCAGCTCTTGTGTCCACATGGGTTGCTGCTTTTGCAATGCATTGCCCATCCAATGAGTTATCGGATGAAGTCTCTGGCTGAGTGACACTGGTTGCTACGTTGCAGGTGTCACCGTTTCACACTCGTCCCGTCAGAGCACTTGGAAGTGATACCCTCGCCCGCAAACTCAGCGGAGTTGACTTCTGCGCACTGTCCCTGATCTGCCGGAACCTTGCAGGCCCTGCACGGCGTGGGCGCCACCCGTGACATTGGCAACAAGCTGGTGCATGAGGAGCCGCAGAAGCCCTCCGACCTGCCTGAGGAGCTGAAGCCAACCCACTCAGGCAGGGCCATGGACAGTGACGAGAAGAAGGTGAGGGACATTTGTTCCTATTGGGCGTGTGGCGTGCTTTATTCAGTAACGGTGAGGCAGCTGCTCAGGCTTCCGGCAGATGGGTGCTCCTAAGTCAAGAGTGGCCTGCCAGTACGGATCTGGTTCTCCCTCGCGACACACGCCCGGGGGAGCGGAATCCTGCTGGCTGGCCACTCTTTACTGTTATGACAAGATGGTAAGGTGTGTCTGGTTGGCACGGATATGTCAAATATTCTCATCATCATGGGTGTGTGTCACACCTTGGCAGAGCCTTAAACAATGACACCAAGGAAGTTGGCCCCCTTTGCGACAGTAAATCAAGAATTTCTTGCAGTGGCGCTGCCATCTCATACACTGCGCCCTAGCTGCTAGCTTGATCCCATCAAGGCTTTGTGGAGCTGTGTTTCCTTCTGACGGAGCTATGCCAAGCTGACGTATCACTCACTGACATTCCTGCATGTCCCTGTGTCCCACAGTGCCTGCTGCTGTGCAGTTTGCCTTTGAGTCGATGCAGGCGCAGCAGCAGCAGCAGGCTCAGAAGTACGACCGCAGCCACCCCGGCGTGGGCAAGGCTGGCAAGGGCGACCAGGCCACCAGCAGCTCCATCAACAAGTCCGGCAGCAACAGCAGGCGCAACAGCAGCAGCAGCAGGCATGTCAGCAGCAGCAGGCGCAACAGCAGCAGCAGCAGGCACGTCAGCAGCAGCAACGGCAGCAGCAGCAGCAGCAGCAGCAGCAGCAGCGTGTAACTGCTGCTACAGCAGCAGGAACGCCGCTGCTGCACGAGAGCCAGAACGGCTTTCGTCCCAAGCGCAGCTGTGCTGACCACCAGAGTGTGCTCAGTGAGGTGTTGGGCGGGAGGAAAGCTGAGGGGAAGGATTCTTATGTGCTGTTTGTTGACACCTATAAGGCTTTCCCAACAGTGTGGCTTGATGGGCTCTTTCAAAAGCTGTGGGACAAGGGTGTGCGTGGAAAGATGTTCCGTGTACTCTACAACTTGTATCAGGGTGCACGCCGTGTGGTGTCTCACGAAGGTCATGTCACTGAGAGCTTCACACGTAACCTTGGTTTGCATGAGGGCGATGTTATTTCCCCCACACTGTACCTGTACTTCATTGATGATCTGCTGCATGAGGTGCATGCAAAGCACCCTGGCATCACCCTTATGGGCCCTTGTGACGAACCTGCTGGTCAGGTTGTGGCAGCCATGCAGGCTGATGACTTTGTTGTTGTGTGCGGATCTCTGGCTGAGGTTCAGGCTGTGGCTGCAACAGTTTATGAATACAGTTGTAAGTGGCGGTTCAAGCTGAATAGCTTGAAGTCTGCTGTCATGCATGTCTCACCAGCTAGACAGCCCAGCCAGTTGGCTGACTCTGGCATCATTTTGAATGGTGTGCCTGTGCCTGTTGTATCAGAGTACTGCTACCTTGGCCTGTGGTTCAACAATGCCTGCAACTGGAATACGCACTTTGAGAAGATGTTGGCAAAAGTGCATCGTGTGAAGGGTGGGCTCATGCCAGTCTGGAAGAGCCGGCTCATCAGCGTGGAAGTAAAGCATATCATTGTGCTTACATGCGTTCGCCCGATTGTTGAATATGGCAGTGAGGTCTGGTTTCCGTCAACTGCAAGGCAACTGCAACAGATTGACAAAGTGCAGACTGACATCATCGAGTGCTCAATGCGTTGTGGCAAGGAGCGCCCTTGCACTTCACTTGTTCTGGCTGAATGGGGTGTGAAGCCATTGCACATGTGGCTTCATCAGAGGGCGATGGAGTATTACTTTAGGGTCCAGCGTATGCAGAATTCGCGTTTGCCACGTCAGGTTTTCTCAGCAGAGTGGAAGCGCCCTAGTGGTGCTGTTGCGGTGACACCTTGGCATAAGTATGTGCAGAGTTTGCTTTGCAAGTATGGTGTGGATGTTGAGGCGGCGGCTGATCGAGCTAATGCGCGCAAGAATCACATCAACCGTCAGGTCAGGAAGCTGCATGCAGACACAATTGTTTGTGAATCACTGCAGCACTCTACTTTGAGCCGTTACATCACGCATGTGCACCCTACACATGCTGATGCCATGCGTTTTAAAAGGGCTAGGCCCTTTTTGTGTTCTAGTGCGCCAACGCGTGGTATTGAGTTGCTGATGCGTGTTCGAAGATGGAGCAATGTAGGTGATGCGTAAAGGCGTACCAGCTGGTCGATTATGGTAGCGCTTAAAGAGCTGGATTCTCCACAGCATATTAATACCTTGTGGTCAGGGTGTTGAGTCTTTATCACATCTGATGTTTGATTGTCCCGCTACTTCTGCTCAGAGGGATACTATGCTTGATGAAATTCGGTCTGTTTTGCGTGATGTTGCTGGCGGCGCTGAAAAATTGCGCAATGTGTTATCGTTGACTGATGTATCCACTAAGTTGTTGCGTTTTGTTTCTGATGATATTTGGGGTAGTAGGGGTGTGTGCCGAGTGATATCTAGGAGCATTGCTGAGTATCTTGTCCAAGCTTGGGATGTGCGTAATATTTGCAAACACAATGGAGCAGTGCTCCCTCTTTCTTCCGCTCCTGAGGGGCGCGGGGCCGATGGCGTTGATGCTATGGCTTAATGGGTAACATGATGATGATGATGATGATGACGACATACTAGTATGTTGCAGCGCTGCACTTGACTGCAAACGCTTGCAGACGGTGTGGTCGTCTGATCCCACAAGGTAACAAAGCCAGTGCCGCATGTAGTACATACATACTAACCAAGCTGCAGAGCTTGTTCGCAGCAGGCGAAGGACTTGATGTTGTGTTTCAAACAGCAAACTCTGAACTCTGGCTGTGAAAAAAGCAGAGCTATGAATTCTTGCTGGTTGAACACAACAACATCCCCTCAAAGCAATCACTTTACATACGCCTCTGGTAGTGAGTTGACAATCTCCACCTGCCTAAAAATGAACAGCTGCTGCATATTGCTGCACCACTGCTCAGCAGTACTGTGTGGCACGCAGTTCACGCGTCTTGCTGCTTGGCCTTCTTCTTGTGCTTCTTCTTCGACTTCACCGCTGCTGCCAGGTCATCAGGTGCTGCCTGGAACAGCATCTGCTCAATGGCATCCAGGCTGTGAAACTTGGCTGCAGCCCCGCCAAACGGCCCTGCTGCTGCTGCACCACCGCCACTGCTGCTGCTGCCTTTGCCAAGGAATGCGTCCAGGTTGCTGTCTGCTTCTGTTGCTGCACGTTTTGCGCCGCCAGTACCCACCAGCCGCGCCACACCTGCGCAGCACAACACAGCAATGCATAACACATCAGATGTGTTTGCAACCAGACCGAGGACAGCTGACACAGTGCTACAGTGTATGCGAACAGTGCCGTGGTTAGCAGTGACGCTGTGTGTGCTTGAGCAAGCACCACGTGCAAGGCAACCCCTGTGCTGCTTGCACAGTGCTGCCGTCGCAAGTTGCACTGAACCAACACAATAGCATGCCGGCTACGCAGAGAACCAAGTAATTGTATGGATTGTAATGATCAAGCAGCAAAAGCCTTTCTCTCACCTGTTGTTGGCTTGCCAAGGGGCGGCGGCCGCATAAAGCCTTGCGCTTGCTGCTGCTGCTGCTGCTGCTCGGTTCCGGCTGCTGCCCCTGCCCCAGCTGCAGCTGCTGCGGTTCGCTTACGTGCGGGGGGTGCTGCTGCTGCTGCCTCCTCCAGGGCTTCATCCTTGAGCTGCTGCCGCTGCACTGCCTCACGAATCTCTGCAAGCAGCAGCGAGTCACACACATGGAACGGACCTTGAGATGCCTGGACACACACAGATCCGCTAGCGCACACCACCCTGCTGCTGATCGTGACTCGCACAACAGACACGCATACGAAGCAATAACACAAGAACACTTCAAAAGCAAGTATGCAGCAAGTAGGCACAGGCCACCAGCTGCACAAAGTCAGCATCCTGCAACTACCTCTTTCATTGCTGCATCTATCCATGCACACCTGCCATGAGCCCTTGCAGCTGCTCATCTGCTTCCTCAGCATCAGCCAGCACCGTAATGTTGCGTGGGTCGTCACTGCTCACGCCACCAGCTGCCGCTGCTGCTGCCGCCGCTGCTGCCGCTGCAGCCCTGTTCACGTCACCGCCACCAGCAGCAGCACCGCTTTTGCCGGGTAGCGTGCCTGGGCTTGCTGCTGCTGCAGCTGCGGCTGCTGTGCCTGTGTGTCGGCGTACGCGGGCCTGAACACGTGCTAGCTCGTGCTTTTGCAATGCGTCTTGTAGGGTTGCTGCGAGCTCTGGTGAGCGTGCTGCTGCCAACCGTACACACCTGATGGAAAGCAAGAAATTTGCAGAGAAACAGCGCGAGGCAGCAGCAGGTGAAGTCAGCCACACGGCGGCACAATGCATAGTCCAGAGACAATGAAGATGTCGCATGCTGCTGGCGCTGGGGCAGCTCCAGCACAGCGACACCCAGCATAAAGCCGCATTGAGCAACGCCAGCAAGTCGCAACCTGAAGCGTCACGCCGAAATACACGTGCTTGAGCTATGTTTGGTATCAGCAGTGTATAGCATGCAGTAAAGACAATCACAAGAGACAAAGCAGGCGGCCTCGGCACGCCTCGCCACCCTTAACATGATGTACTGCAGCTTGGTGCTGCCTGCTGGCTGCTCACCGCATCATCTGTGACGTGTCCAGCCCCACCCCCTCAGCCATCTGCCAGCCGCACACCTCCCCGTGTGGGTTCATGAACAGCGTGGCTGAGCCGCTTGCAGCAGCCTCCTCAGACAGGCAGGGGTCAGCTGCTAGGATGGCGCCAGCCTGCAGCAGCAGCATGGATACCACGCAGAACACGCCCTGAGGTGAAGCATGTTCGTCATGGAAGGTTTATAAACTGCCCAGCAAGGCAGCGCAGGTGAGGCCAGCAGTCAAACAAGGACAGAAGGAGCAATCAGCAGCGCTACAGCACAGCTGCAATTGTTGAGCCAGGCTGGCAGCCTAAGTGAAAAGCTGTACTGTGCTCTGCCGCAACAGAACAGTTGGCTGTACGCCCTTAGCAGAGCTGCGCAGGGGAGTGCACCGCACCCACCTCAAAGATGGCGAAGGTGTGTGGCAGCGGCAGGTGGTGCATCGACAGCGGCTGCGGCTCACGCACCTACAACGCAGCAGAGTGGCGGCAGCAGCAGCAGCAACACTATAAGAACTGCCTTCCGCCTGCTGCAGGTACAGCACACAAGATAGCAGCTGGCACACACAGAGCAGCCTGCTAGTCCACTGTGCACGCCACGTCGATGAGAGCTATGACTTCCACTTCATTGTACAGGTGCCGGCCTTCTTCACGTCCCAGCGCTGCAGGCACAAGGACAGGTCAAGCACCAAGCGCTGCACCGGCGTCCTGTGCCGCTCAGGATCCCCAGCCAGAACAACATCCCTCAACACTCCTCAACATCCCCGATGTATCCCTCTTGGTGTCAACAGACATCTGAACCCTAGGTTTGACCTGAACTCAAACGCACTGTTGGTGTCACGCGGGTGCCCGCATGTGCGGTAAGGTGGCTGAAGCTATAGGGTACTTGACAAGCCGCGCTCACCTCTGGTGGGTGCACAATGACCTGTGCCTCCCCCTCCCCTGCCGACTAGTCCACCTCTGCATGTATCCCTTTTGGTGTCACCAAAAGCTCAAAGCCTAGAGTTTAGGGACCTGTGCCGCGCTCACCTCTGGTGGGTGCACGATAACTTGCGGCTCTCCCTGCCCTGCTGACTGGTCCACCTCTCTATGTATCCCTTTTGGTGTCAGCAGAAACCGCAACCCTAGGCTTTGACCTGTGCCGCGCTCACCTCTGGTGGGTGCACAATGACCTGTGCCTCCCCCTCCCCTGCTGACTGGTCCACCTCCACCTGAGGCTTCCTGAAGCCCAGCAGGGCAGCCAGCGCAGCAAGGCAGCACACGTCCACCAGGTTGCCACACGAGTCCAGCACGTGCACATCCACGCGCAGCGACCACACCTGCAGGAAACAGCAACCAGCTGATCTGCGCCAGGTGGACCAAGGTACACGTACGGTGGACCAAGTCAAGTACTGCACATGCACTGTATGCAAACGCCACCAAACACACAAATGCGAGTCTGCTGCCCATCTTACACCTGGCAGTACCGCCCAATGTTTTAGATATCCAGTACCCTGCTGCCGCATCGCTGCGCTACACATCACAACACAGCCAAACCTTTCCAACTGCTGCGCACCTTTCTGCCTGGCATGGCAGCACATAGAGTGCCTACAGGTCAAGCACCCTGCTGCCGTGCATGCAGCGCTCCACCAGGCAACTAACACATCAGGCAGGTCTGCTGCCAACCTTGCTGCCTGGCAATATGCCTAGCGTAACCATTTCCAGTGCCCTGCTGCCGCGGACTGCATCGCTGCGCTACACATCACAACACACTACATCACGGCCAGACCTTTTCAACTGCTGCCCACCTTTCTGCCAGGCAGTACGCAGATCGCCTCCAGGTCGAGTGCGCCGCTGCCACGCATGCAGCGCTCCACTAGGCAACAAACACATACATGCCTGCTGCCAACCTTGCTGCCTAGTACTATGCCTAGCGTAACCAATTACAGTGCAATGCATCGCTGCGCTAAACACTACATCACGGCCAGATGTTAAACTGCTGCCCCTAAACCCACCTTCCTGCCTGGCAGCACGCAGAGCGCCTCCAGGTCGAGTGCGCCGCTGCCGCGCACGCAGCGCTCCACCAGGCGCGCCAGCTCCACTGCGCCCTCGCCAGGCTTGCCAGCAGCAAAGGAGGCAGACGCCATAGGCGACAGCTCAACATTGAACCTGCGAAGAGTGGATACGTATGTGAATATGTCCCTTGTCAGTTGCATCCAGGGTTCCCAGCAGCAAAGGAGGCAGAGGCCATGGGTGACAGCTCAACATAGAACCTGCAAAGAGTGAGTGCATGAACAGGTCCGTTGTCAGGTGCATGGCAGATACACAGGTGCACAGAGGCGACAGAATGTGCAGCGAAAACATTGAACACATGCTTGAGGTGCCTGCAGCACTGCTCAGTTGCTGCTGCAGCTGCAGTGCACCCGCCGCCGCCACTATTGCTGCTGCAGCTGCAGTGCACCGCCCGCCGCCATTGCTGCTGCTGCTGCAGTGCACCAGCCGCCGCCACTATTGCTGCTGCAGCTGCAGTGCACCGGCTGGCGCCGCCACTGCTGCTGCTGCTGCTCACCTGACTGAGCCCTCTCTTTGGCTGCCCTGGAAGGGTGCTGCTAGCTCTGCTGTGATTGCTGCCATGGCAGTAGTGCCTCCCAGCTGCACTGTTGCTGAGCGATCATCAAGCGCAAACTGCAAGGCAAGAGCAAGCCGGCAACCGCGTGTGCTGTGACATACGCAATACGGTCATGCTTGGTGTCTGCTGCTATCAACAGTGAGGGAAAGTTGCTACTGCTGGCAACTACATGGGTAGTACAGGTCCCGTCTTGCAGCACTGCTTACTGGAGACCTTGCAGGAAGGGGTTAGGCAGCTTGCAGAGCTTGCAGCATCTACCCACCTGCACTTTGATCTTGCGGCAGTCATATGGTGACCTGCCATCTATGCGAATCTCCTCCTTGATAGCCTAAGAGAAAGTTGAACGGTGCAGGAGCAGCGTCAAGTACTGAGCAGGCAGCGCCCCTGGTCAGCTGAATAACGTCCAAGCTGTAAGCCAGCCGACCTTGATGATGAAGTCTCTTTCATTGCTGCTGATGAACTCATCTGCATCCCGCTGCATCCTGTTTCAACAGACGGCTGCTGCTGCTACTGCTGCTGCTGCCGCTGTTGCAGCTGCTGTCAAGACAGATAAGCGACGGGTAGAGAACGTCTCGATTGCTGTAATGTTAAAGCGTTAACGAATCTAACGCCTTGACTTAAAGCAACAGCATGAGGGGTTTCGTGTCTGTGCAGTGCGTTCGAAGTGTGGCTTAACCAGATCCGTGAGCGCGCAGAATCATACAGTGGCGCTGCTTACAAAACAGTTTTGGGAGGTCAGCATCAGGTGGCCTATGCGTGCTGACGATGGCTGTTATGACAGCCCTAGTCTCCACTTGAACTTGGGTATGCTCAGCGCTGCTGACCGACTGGAAATCCCATGTGCCAGACTTATGACAAGCTTGAAGAGTGGCAGTGATGGAGGCAAGGCTGCGTATGCGGTCACTGTGGTGTGGATCTCTGCTGCAGCTGTTGGTGTGTGGACTGAGGGCGTAACACGTAACCAAAACGTTGATGTCCGAGCACTGAAGTGACGACTCAGCGTAGGATATGTGCTACACTATCGTCGCTACTATCTGAGATAGCATCTGATGCCCTTGCCTCTTTCAGCAGTGCGCGTGCGCACTCGTGATGCACGCCAAACCTTGGTGACCTTTCGTTCTAGTGCCAGCTTACACTTCACATCATAGCTGGCTAAACATGATTGTTGATGCACCGATCTTCCATGTAGCTCCGCCAATTGGTTGGGTGAGTGGTTGCTGCTGCTGCTTATCTCCTGCACTGAAGCAGTGTGCTGCTCCAGCAGCAGCAAGTGCTCTTGCTGTCTGTGCTGCAGCCACTGAGGGCATCAACATGTTTCAAACAGGTGAACGACCCTAACGGGCCCCTTCACTACAATGGCAGATACCACCTGTGAGTGGCAGAGGCAAGACACTGCAATGCAGAGACTGCATGCCTCTTCAGAATGCTGGCATGGAAACATGTGTTTGGGGATGCACATCGCTAGACACATAAATCAGGGCCGCAAATTGACACCTGTTTAAGCTCTGCACCGTTCATGTGTGGCCTGCACGTGCATATGTTTGCAGTTTCTACCAGCATCTTGGCAACAGTGCCTCCTGGTCTTGGGGCCTCTCCTGGGGCCATGCCAGCAGCAGTGACCTGGTGCACTGGACCAGACACCCGCCTGCCATCAACCCCACACCACACAGCTTCGACAGCGACGGCTGCTTCTCAGGATGCGCAGTCGTCCTGCCTGCAGCAGAGGCAGCTGCAGCAGGCCTCATCAGCAGCAATCCACGCGCATCACATGCGGCAGACCCATCAGCAGCAGCTGGCCACGCAGCAACACCGACAAATGTACAGGCAGATGATGGTGCAGCAGATCATGAGCAAGGCATGCCTGTGCTGCTGTACACTGGGGTGGTGCTGCGGCCTGACAGGGACCCTTCAGTAGGGCCCAGCAGCCTGGCTGTGAGCGAGCTGTGCATGGAGCGCCAGCTGGCAGCAGTGGCTGCAGATGCAGGTGGGTGCGGTTGCGTGGCATGCCTGCTCATGGGCTCATGGGTGTCACTGCAGCAGGCAAGCTCTACTGCGCAAAGCAACGGCTGTCCTATTTTGGCACACAGTACGCATCCAAAGACCCGCAATGCGCACAGCTTGCAGGAAGAGCACGCTGTTCACTGTGCTGTGACTGCCTACCACTTGTTGGTGCTTGGACGTGCATTGTTGCTTGCGCTGTGTTTGTTGCGTGCAGGCGACCCCCTCCTGCTGCACTGGTGCAAGTTGGCAGGGTCCTGGCTGCCTGCACCACCCCCCGACCTATGCCTCAACTGCTTCAGGTGACCAGCACGGCGCAGCAGCTGCACTGCAGTGTGATGCAGCGGCTGCCCCTCAGTAATCTTGAATGTGTCAGTGCTGGCTTGTGCCGTCAACGTGCAGCAAATGACACTGGATTGCAGGCGATGGTGGTGCAGTTGCGCAGGTGCGGACATCCTGCTGATTGGCCAGCTGCATTGCAGCAGTCCATGTGTGTGTGCCTGTAACTGCTGTGTGCTGGCTTGCAGGGACCCCTTCATCCTTGAGCAGCCCAGTCGCACAAACGGCAACACATGGCGTGTCATGATTGGGGCAGGCATACGCGAGCCAGGCACTAACTTTCCCTGCGCAGGCGGCACAGCAGCAGCAACAGCAGCAGCAGCAGCAACCGCATCAACAGCATGTATAGATGGCAAGCACTGTACTGCTGCTGTTGGTGCTGCTAACAGCACTGCTGCGGGAGAGGCTCAGGGTTTTGCAGGTGCTGCGGCAGCAAGGCATGCAGACCCCAGGCGAGCTGCCAGGGGCACTGCACTGGTGTACAGATCCAAGCAGCTCCTGTCAGGTGAGGCGACCTCACTGCTGAGCAGGCTCCCACAACTTGATTGCACCTGCATAGGCCTATACAACAGGCTGTTGGATGCTGCCAGCCTCGCTGCCAGCCATGGGCGGTGACATAGAAATGCAACGTTATACTGTGTGCAGTGCACGTCTGCTGGCCTTTCTGCTGCAAAGACAGCTCATTACAAAGTGTGTAACAGACGGGTGCTAGCCTGTTAGCCACGCTAGTGCACTATTGACAGATGTAACACTGCCAAAGAGCGGATTTAGACGGAACCCATGTAAAGCAAGCTGCGCACCTGCAATGCATAGCTGGACCAGGAGGGACCCGCACTGTGTTGTGTTTGTGCAGGCTGGCAGTACGAGGGCCCGCTGTGCACTGCCAGCAGGCCAGAGCAGGGAGTGGTGTGGGAGTGCCCAGTGCTGGCAGCCCTGCCGCTGCAGCAGCTTGAGGCAGCAGGGCAGCAAGGCCAATGCAGCAGCAGTGGTGAGTATGCCGGCCAGTAGCTGCTGTGCTTTGCCTGGCTGGAATATCCTGCCCTCTAGTTGCTACCAACAACATGACCTGCAACCAGGTAGTGCACATTGTTTGATCCGTGCGCATGATGCCACCAGCTTGCTGTGCCTCCAAAAGCTTGCATCCCTTGCCATTGTAGCAGCAACCTTCTGGTGCTGTGGTGCTCATCAACTCACATTGCCTCTGGCTCTGCAGGCCCTACTGCATACCAGGCAGCGCACAGGCACTTCTTCAGCATCTCAGGTGGCCCCCGCAGCAGGGGCCTGCCTGGCTGCGTCTACTGGCTGGGGCGCTACTCAGATGGCAGGTTTGATCTGGATGCAGCTGCTGGGCCTACACTGCTGGACCTTGGTGACCTGCTGTATGCACCCAACCTGCTGGCGGTGCCTGCACAGGTGGGCTGAAGGAACAGGCAGGCATACAGCACAACAGCTTGTTACAGCACGCGAAGGATCCTCACCAAGTACCGTAGAGCTGCATGCAACACTACCAGCGAGTATGCGTGTGCTGCCCTTAGCATCTGTACCTGTGTTGTACTTGACTCTCAAACACAATGGGGTTTGCTTGTGAAGGACAATCAACAGCATGCATGTGTGTTACTAGCTGGCATTGCACAGGATGGCACCCGTCGGCTGCTGCTATGGGGCTGGCTAAGTGAGCTGCCTGGCCGGCAGCAGCAGCCCGGCAGTGCACCCCCCAGCTACGCAGGGGCCATCTCAATGCCCCGTCAGCTGCTGCTGAGCTGTGAGGGGCTGCTGCTGCAGCAGCCGCTGCCTGAGCTGGCGCTGCTGCGCAGTGGGCCTGCCTGGAGCATGACGCAGGTGCAGCTGGAGCCCTGCAGGCCGAGGTGAGAGGCAGCTGATGATGTCAGCAGGTTGCTGTTTGTTTATGTTGTATTATGTGTGTTGTGCACTGCGGAATGTCGATGCATTCTTCCTGGTTGCAGTTGTGTGCCTCAGATAGGGTGGATGTGAATGGGTTGAATGCGTGGTGGTGCGCTTGCAGCATGCCTCTGTATGCTAGCAGCTGGTATGAGATTAGTGTGCAGCTGTTGCCAGTCTGTAGCAAACAACATACCCTTGCCGCTCTTGCAGGTTCATCGGTAGTGACATCCCATCCAGCTACTGTGACTTGGAGATGAAACTGCTGCCAACAGCAGCACATGCCAATGACGCAGCAGCGGACAGCAGCAGCTGCAACAGCACCTGCAAAAGCACCTGCAACAGTGGCTGCTCTGCTGGCATCATTCTGCCAGCTTGGACGGCAACAACCAGCAGCACTAGCAGCAGCAGCACTAGCAGCACAGGTGTTACAGTGGCTGGCCAAGGTGCTGTGCTGCTGTATGACTTCACGTCATGTGAGCTGCTGCTGACTGTGGGGCCAGGGGTGGGAGCAGAGCTGCTGCATCAGCTAGACACTGCGCCAGCTTCTGCGACCAGCACTGCGGCAGCCTCTGCATCTGCAGATGATCTGGCAAAGTACACACCAGCTCACGTGGATGCATATCAAGCCAGTGGTCAAGCAGCAAGTAGCTCTGGGGCAGCTAGCGTCAAGAATGGCTGCAGCAATGCTGGCAGCCTGCCTGCTGGTGTGAGGCAGCTGCGTGGCAAGCTGCGCCTTGCGGCTGGGCAGCCGCTGCAGCTGCGGCTGCTGATGGATTTCTCTCTGCTGGAGGTGTTCTGCGGGGATGGGCAGGTTATGAGCACTCGGCTGTACCGCGGAGTGTGGCCCAGCGGCAGCAGCAACAGCAGGGATGTGGCAGCACGTGCAGCTGGCGGTGATGGTGCGGGCCATGGTGCGAGCGCGTATCCCTGCAGTGATGCAGATACTCAGCAAGCAGTCGGTGGAGCAGGAGCGGCAGCAGATGGAACAGTGGCAGCTGAGGTGAGGTTTGACTGCAGGTACAGGAGCAGCAATGCTGCGCCAGCAGTTGTGGTGAAGCAGGGCAGGAGCGAGGACAGCGTGCTGGAGCACTTGGCGGAGCAGGTAGATGCTGAGCCAAACGCAGTAGGCGCCGCCGTGCACGGTATAACACAGGTGCATGGTGCGTATGTTGTGGCGTTTGGTGGTTGTGCTGTGGCAACAGATGTTAGCATGCACGCCCTGGGCAGCGCTTGGGAGGATGCTGGGCAAGTTGGCGCTTGCGCTGAGCAGCAGCATTGAAGCTGCATAAAGTTGAGCTGTCTCACCGATGCATGTAAGATGGGAGTGTCGTGGACCAGGTGCTTGCTGCGAATGGGCAGGAGTACTGGCTGAGCATCCAGAGTTTGTCGTGATCTCCGGTGGAGCGCAGCAACCTCGTGATCAGCTGCTTACAGTGCATCTGTGATAAGCTTTTCCTTATTCTGGCATGTGCAAGCCCGAACTTAGCGTAAAAAAATACACAGTGGAGCGTACGATGTCGAGAGCATACACGCAACTTGAGCTAGGTGTTTAATCATCGGTTCCGATACAAACAGACATGATGAGAGCACTGGCATTGCAAACAGTCCACAGCATCAAGAATAACAATACATGTTGCGGCCGCTTGCTGACCACGACGTGAGGGCATCCCATTGCCTTCTGGCTGCCTGAAGTGTACGATTTGGATTGAGTTGATCGAAACAGCACTGCGTGTCCACCTGCAGGCTGCAGATCCCGAAGGCAGGGACTGGCACACTCAGCCCGCAGCCTAGGGCTAGCCCCATTGCATTTGATCTGTAGTACCAAAGATGCATCTTACAGTAACTTGTTAAAGATCGCGTGCCGAGTGCGTGTGTTACGTAGCAGCCTTTGCTTCTCAAACAGAACATGCTGTCGTCACATAGCCTGCTAGGCCGGGCTCCATGCCTTACATCTAGGACAGGAGTAGCTCCAGCAGTAAAGGCAAATGCCATGCAGCGGAGGCCCCTGCAATGCAGATTGCAGGCAGGCAGCAGCAGCAGCAGTAGCAGCAGCAGCGGGCCAGAGCCCGTCTGCAATCAGCAGCACCAGCAGCAAGATGCAGCAGGCCCAAGCAGCAACAGCAGCAGCCAAGCAGCAGCACCCAGCAGCTCAGCACGCAGCAGCAGCAGCAGCTGCTGGGCGGTGCTGTGCTGGGCTCAGCAGCAGCAGCAGCGCCGAGCTTAGGCGGCGGTGGCAGCGGCAATGGCAGCTGGGGCGCTGGCGGCAGCGGCTGGGGCTGGGGCTGGGGCTTCGGCGGCAGCAGCAGCAGTGGCGGCAGCGGCGGCCCGCTGTTTGACATTGCAGCAGCAGACGATAAGGATAAGGAGAAGTCCGGCAAGAAAAAGAAGAAGAGCAAAAAGAGCAAGAAGCAGCTAGAGGAGGAGCAGCAGCGAGAGGAAGAGGACGATGGAATGGACATCACCGAATCAGAACAGGAGCCAGTCGGCCCTGAGGCCGAGACCCGCGCACAGCTGCTGGTCACATCCGAAACCGAAGCAGCGGAGAACCGGGAGGGGCTCGACCCCAGCCAGCGGCACGGCACGCACCGCTGCGTTGAGGTTGTGATTGAGGGCTGGCCCGAGGTTGGTGCGCTGCCGCGCGTGGGTGAGCTGAAGGACCTGCTGAGCGTGCAGGAGGGCTTCTTCTTTGACTACCAGGACATCATCCAGGACAGGCGCAAGCTGGAGCTGTGAGTGGAGCACTGCTGCTGGCTGCTGCTGTGCATTGAGAATATGTGTTGGGTTCGCATGCAATCGGTGTGCGTGCATGCAATGGGGTCCCAGGGGATGCTTGGTTGGTTAGGCAGTAAGAGGACAGGCGCAAGCTGGAGCTGTGAGTGGAGCGCTGCTGCTGTACATTGTGGGGATGTATGCATCACATTCATTGTGCAAGCCAGCAACGTCACATGCATGAGGACAGGCGCAAGCTGGAGGCCGCTGCTGCTGCGTGCTGTGTGCTGCCCAGTCATATGTGCCAAGTGCTGCTGCAGCCTGCTGGAGCTGTGAGTGGCCCACTGCTTGCTGTGCATTGTGGTGATGATAGCTTCACATGTGTTGTGCAAGCCAGCAATAGGGTGTCAGGGGATGCTTGGTTGTGGAATGTCGATTTCGTAGATGTGCAAAGTGTTGCTGTAGCATGGATTGTGCATTGCCGAGTTCTGGCGTAGTACACGGACCCAAAGCAGGTATGGGTGGCTGCAGATGCCGATGTCAGTATTGTGTATTCCTCACACAGCATGTTGTAGCTGCCTTTCACTTGGTTAGGAACCTGGCCCTGCAACAGGCCTGGTAGCAACCAATTAAAGGGCAGCTACGGCTGCCACAGATGGTGTAGGGTCTTGAAAGGCTTGCGAGGGGAGACGCGTGTAAAGCAGCGCAGACAGCTGGCATGCAGGCTTGGAATAAGCGCAGCAGCAGGTTGCTGTTATGCTGTTGTTACTGGTGCAGTCTTGTTGTCGCAATGTACACGCTGCTGGTGTTGGCGATTAGAAGCAGATGCTACAAGGATACTTGCCCTTGTTCCGCCAGCAGCATATTGACAAGCCATGCATGCCTGTTCAGATGCTCACTACTTGTTGTGCCTGCGCTGCCTGCACCGGTCAACCTCGCGTTGCTGCTGCAGGCAATACGATGAGTACATCGCAAATGTTGATGTACGCACTGAGTATGTTGATGACAAGTCAAACCACCAGCGCGTCATTTACAAGTTCAGGTGATGCCCCGCAGCCAGCAGCAGGACAAGACAGGGCATACTGCAGCACAGTACAATTAGCAATGTCGTGGCGACTGCAGCAGTCACCGCTGCACTGGGTGCACAGCAACTTTACACATGCTTTCACACCTGTTGATTGCAGCTGCAGCTGGTCATGCTTTGTAGCTTCAGCCGCAACATGAGAGGTATCATGAGTTGTGTCAGCAACGGCAGTCATCCAGCTCTGCCATTGTGTGTTTTCTCGAAGGAGGCGACAAATACCCTGGCAACGTTGCGCTTGCTGACTCTGCTGCTGCTCTTGCTTTGCCACTGCTGCTGCTGCTGCATCTGTTCCTCCCCCTGTCCAGGCCGTTTGTGTTTGAGGGCATCGACAACATTGAGATCAAGGGCAGCAGCCTCATGCCGCAGCGGGTGGTGGACGAGATCGTGAAGAGCTGCCTGCCGCCCAACCCCTACAGGGTGGACATCGGCCTCATGGACAAGGTCAGGGAGAAGATCGAAAAGTGGTGAGTGAAGGGGCGATGACCGGCTGTTCATCTGTTGGGGGTGATGCCCTAATGGCAGCAGTGCAAAACGCAACACGGCACGTGCAGGGCTGGGTGAGGCGCACTCTACCAGCGTGAGATGTGATGGCAGCATAGCAGCAGTCAAAAGCCGTATGCTTGCACAAGGAGGTGCGAGGTCATACATCTGCTCAACAGGACTTACCATAAATTACACTCTGACGGCTCTGGGTTCTCTGAGCCAAGTTGTTCGCCCATCCTTGCTGTGTGCTGCATCCCCTGCTGTTTGTCACATGTGCAGGTACCAGGACCGCGGTCTGCCGTTCTGCTACGTGGGCTACTTTGACGGCATGGAGGAGGGCACACTGCGCGCCAACGTGATCGAGGCCAAGGTCAACAACGTGGCCGTGCGCTACGAGCGCCCACGCAACGGCGAGAGCGACAACGAGATCTATTCGCAGGGCGAGGTGGTGCCCGCGGAGAAGATCATCTCAGCGGCAGGCTTCAAGGTGCGGCCCTGCTGCTGGTGCAGCGTATATGCATGTTTTGTGTTCGTCCAAAGTTCAAGGCATGTGCTGTTGCTGGCCTAGGATTTGTCAAAGGGTTTGTCAAAGGGTTTGCTGAGAATATCATCTCAGCAGCAGGCTTAAGGTGCCGCTGGGGTGCTGGTGCAGCGTTTTGTGCATGTTTTGGGCGTGTTCAAAAATTTGGGGTGTGCTGTGCTTGCTGTCCTGGGAGTGTGTCAAAGGGCTTGTAAAGGTCACTGGACCACAACACGTTCAACCCGTTGAGGACCTGCAACCTTTACAAACCCTTTGACACAATCCCAGGACAGCAAGCACAGCACACCCCAAAAGTTTGAGGTGTGGCTTGGGTGCTGGTGTGCCTGCGTGCTTGCTGATGTGCGAGTTGCCGCGATGAAAGTGATGAAGGATATCACACATGGCGCATGCTCACCGGAACACTCTAGCATCATACCTGTCTATAGGTGCGAGCACCGCCAAACTACGTACGCCTGCGCGCTGCCTCACAATCTGCACTGCTGCTCCTGCCCTGCTGCTCTCTTCTTGCATGCATCTTTGTCCTGAGCGCAGAAGGGCGAGCACTACCACATTGATGACGGGCAGGACGCCATCAACAACATCTACGCGTGCGGGCTGATTGAGGAGATCAACATTGAGCCGGAGCAGGACATGAGCGACCCCAGCAAGATCAACATCCGCGTGGTGGTGGAGGAGGTGCAGCCCAAGAGCATGGAGGTGCGCAGGAGGGGGGGGTTGCCAGCCTGCTGCTGTTGGATGCTTTGGATTCGCATTCATGCTGCGCTTGTGCCGGCGTCCTGGAGGAGGTGCAGCCCAAGAGCATCCGAGGTGCCCGCATGCATGTCTGCTAGTATTGCGATGTCCAATGCATTGTGTCCATGTCACACTTAGTATTGTGGTTGCCGCCTTGTGCCGGTGTCGTGGAGGAGGTGCAGCCCAAGAGCATGGAGGTGCGGGGGCATGCCAGCCTGCTTGTCATTGTTGATGTCAGGGATGTGCATGCGAGTGGTTTCTTGAGACAGTGTTGTGGAGGAGGTGCAGGCCAAGAGCATGGAGGTGCGCGAGGGCGCCAGCCTGCTGCTGTTGTGATGTGTGAGGTGTTGCATTGATATTGCGTTTGTGCTGCGTCGTGGAGGAGGTGCAGCCCAAGGACATGGAGGTGCGAGGCCATGCCAGCCTGCTCCTGTTGTGTTGTTTCTGGGAAGAGCGTTCATGTCGTGCGTGTGCTTATGTCGTGAATGAGGTGCAGCCCAAGAGCTTGGAGGTGCCAGGACACAATCGCACTGTGCAGCGCACTATGCAGCTGCACCTTGACTGGGCCTTTCAGATGAAGGACGGCGTGCCCTGAGCACACACCCACTTTGAGTGCTTGTGTTTCTTGCGCGTTGCTGTCTGCCCCCTGTCACTCTGCCATTTCTTCTGCTGCTCATGTCTCCTGCAAACCTGTCTTGTCATCACCACCGCAGCTGGACCTTGACTGGGCCTTCCAGATGAGGGACGGTGTGCCGCATCCTGAAGTCACTCACGCGCTTCTGCCGCCTCACCCCAACAACCCATTTGCTGTTGATGTTTGTCGTTGCAGCTGGACCTTGACTGGGCCTTCCAGATGAAGCACGGCGTGCCCTACCACTTCAGTGCTTGTGTTTCTTGCGCGTTGCTGTCTGCCCCGTGTCACTCACCCATTTCTGCTGCTGCTCATGTCTCCTGCTAAAAACACGGTGAATGATGATGACGACGACGACGATGATGATGGTGATGGTGATGGTGATGGTGATGATGATGATGATGATGATGATGATGATGTCTCCTGCAAACCTGTGTTGTCATGTAGTTGGACCTGGACTGGGCCTTCCAGATGAAGGACGGCGTGCCCCAGGTGACGCGCCAGTCGCTCATCCCCGGAGGCAGCGTGGAGCTCACGCACGAGAACCTGTTTGGTGACAGCCAGTCGCTCAGCCTCAGCCTGAGCAGCAGCGACTGGCGCAACCCTGCTGCTGACCTGGGCTTCCAGATGAGCTACACGGAGCCCTTCTACGCACCAAACACCACGCGCAACGTGCAGGTGAGAGAGAGATGCTTGCTTTTTGAGATGTACGAGTTGTCATCTGCATTGGCTTCAGCAAAAGAGCTAGAAATCCGTTGTATGCAGGCAAACACCACGCGCAACGTGCAGGTCAGAAACGCTTATGTGGTGTGAGGTGTTCAGCGTGCATGCATGTGCAAGCAGCACCATGCACCGAGCGCTGCACGCAGCGTGCAATTTTTAGCTGGGCATGTACAGCTTCAGCTGCGGGCCACAAGTAGTGAAAGAAACAGAGCTGTGCTGCGAAGTGCACTGTGTTTTGAATTGCAAGATGGGTATATCTGCCACACAGTGTTGCTGGCTTGTGCACTTTTCACAGCACACTGCTGACGCTCGTTCGCCAACTGCGGACGCATATGTATCTCACATGCTGCTGCTCCTGCTTCTGCTGCGCTTGCTGCTTGCTGCCTGCAGGTGTTCAACACGCGCAAGATGTCGCCTGTGTTCACGCCAGGCGCTGAGAGCGACGTGCCGCCTGTCTTCGTGGACAGGTTTGGAGCCAAGGCGTGGACCAGCCACACAGGTGGGGCGACTGCGCTGCGATTTGTGACTGCCACAGAGCTGCAATCGTATCACCCCATCTGTGTAGGTGCTGGTGGAGTGCCTTGTGTTGTGTTGTGTGCTGGCTGGAGTTGTTTTGTGTGCTGGCTGAAGGCATAGCTTGCTGCGAAGCGCCGAGGATGATACCATGATATCCGTTGACCGATACCCCATGAGGATCACAACAATGCAGAAATTTGAAGTGAGGCGCACGCTAGGCAACAACTGTGTCATTTATCGCACAGGCTTGAGTAGTGGTGTGTTGTTGTGTATAGCTACGTCCTGTTCTCTTGCATCTGCAGCGCATGTGACCAGGGTGCCAGGTTTTTTTAGGATTTTGAGTATGTTAACAAGTATCATGGTGTTATCCTCGGCACAGCAAAACTGTAGATCCGGCTATAAGTGAACCACTGTCGCAGGAACCACTGCTACTGTGATTCAATTGCCGATCGATCAAAAGTTTTGCTGTGCCAAGGATGATACCATGATATATGTTGTTGTAGCAGTGATGCATTTGTAGCTGGTTCTGTAGTTTTGCTGTGCCGAGGATGACACCTTGATATCCGTTGACCGATAACCCATGAGGATCACAACAATGCAGAAATTTGAAGTGAGGCACCGAAACAGCAAACCACTGGTTGATTGCCATTGTATCGAACGTTGCATCGTGTTGAGGCATCAATTGATGCGCCAAAGCATGCGAGTGCGGCGCACAGCCGTCACATTTGTCCCCTGTTAAGCCCACATGTTGTGGTGGTGGCTGGTCTCCTCGTCAACAGCTCACCAAACACGCGCCATTGTCGAAGCACCGCGTGTTGTCCACCCTTCCGTGTTGCATGCTTTTTTTTCAAGTGCAATGTGCAGCCTCGTCTTCGTGCTTGTAGGGCTTTTCTGCTGGAGGAGTCCTCCAAGCAAGAACCAGAGGCGGCACATTGTACGTGAAGAAGATGGTGCTTCGACATTCATGGGGGGTTCGCCTGACTTCTTTGCTGATATCATCTGCGTCACCCTTCGCTTAACGCGAACCAAATTATTCACCCTGCTGCAGGTGGCCAGGACAACAAGGTGGAGCACAACCTGCTGCTGCAGCAGATCAGCACAGTCGACGAGAACGGCCAGATGGTCGTCAAGGGCACCAAAGTGTCACGCGGCTACTACGCAGACAACGGCCCCCCCACCACACTGTCTGGCACAGGCAAGGATGTGAGCCTGAGCTACCAGGGCTTTGCCGCAATGGACAACGTGCAGTTTGTCAACGGCAACCAGCTCGGCACGCGCATGCTGCTGCAGGTGCGTGATGGGTGATGGTGTTGGCCTGTGCTTCAACATGGAATGGCAACGGCTGAAGTGCGTGGCAGATTCCTGAGACGTGCTGTGTCAGGCGGCTGCTGTATGTGCAGACATACTTGTGCACTGCAGTGCCGAGGAATTGAACTTCCAGCACCGCATCGCTGCGAGCATGCACACCTTGCAAGTGGACCATGGCGTGCACCTGTGCAGTTGCCGCTGCCAGCCTCTAGGCTTTTTATATTCATTAGCTAGCTAGCATGCCTGTCCTGCCGCCTTTGTTATCACTTTCTGCCTGCAGGCGGACCAGGGCGTGAACCTTCAGGTGCCTGTGGCACTGCCGGCCTTTGCCTGTCTCACATCAGCCATACAATCTCACTGACCCGCCGTCCCTGTCACATTCTATGGAATCCGCGGGCGGCCCAGGGCCTGAACCTGGAGGTGCCTGTGGCACTGCCAGCCTTTGACTGTCTTACATCGGCCATACACCCTCACCAACCCGCCATCCCGTCACTTCTTTTGTAGCTGTAGGTGGACCAGGGCCTGAACCTGCAGGTGCCTGTGGCAGCCTCAAACCCCTTTCCAACAACACCTTCTCCCTGAAATCACGTGTAACGCGTGTTGCCGGCTTCTTCCTGTGTTGTTGTACTCCTGCAGGTGGACCAGGGCCTGAACCTGCAGGTCCCGCTGCCGGGTGGCCGCAAGCTGGGCTTCAGCGGCGGCCTCTACAACCGCATGGTCGCCAGCCTCACGCACTTCATGCAGCTGCCAGGCCTCAAGCCGCTGACAGACGATGACGTGTGGCTCAAGCGCAAGGCACCCAACACGCTCGTGCTGCACGGCCGCGCGGGTAATTGCCTTGGCGACATGGGCAGTTACGACTACTTTACGCTGGGAGGGCCGTACAGTGTGAGGGGCTACAGTCCGGGAGAGCTGGGTGCTTGCAGGAGGTTTGTTGAGGCAGCAGCGGAGGTGCGGTTCCCTCTGAAGAACTACAGTGAGAAGATGCCTGGCACGCTGTATGCGTTTGCTGAGCTGGGAACGGACTTGGGCAGCAGCAGGAGCCTTGCAGGGAGCCCCACGGAGTTCTACAGGAAGGCAGGGCACGGTGCCACGTATGGTGTGGGGTTGAAGGCGTTGGGGGCGTGCAGGTTTGAGTATGCACGCGACTGCAACGCAGGCACGGGCGCTGTGTTTGTGCAGTGGGGCGAGCGCTTCTAAGATTGCAATGTGCGGTTGATGGAGGCAGGTAGTGGTGGTTGGGGTGGAGTTTGTGTGTGCTTGGATGCGCTGCGAAGGAGGAAAGCAGCGTCTGGTGGAGTGCAGCTTGTTACTTTGGGTCGGTGTGTTGGCTGGGGAGGCCGGGGTGTTGTATTGCGATTGAGAAGGGTGTCTAAAGGGTATTGGTTTGAAGGATAGCAGGGGCGTTTATGTCTCGTTAGCGTGTGCTACAGTGCATGATGCTTGCTGTTGGTGCACCTCGTAGCCTGGTGCATGCTGCATGTGCTTGCACTGACATTGGCACAGGCAGTCATTGACAGCATGGGCAGCAGGATGCTCAGCTGTGCAAGAAGCTCGGAGGATCTGTTGTTTCTCATCATGTTCATGGGTAACGCAGTGCATGTGTCCTCGCACGAGAGCAGAACATTGTTATGGCGGCACTTCGAGTGACACGTTGCAGAACACATTTGCTTTGCCCTTGCAAAGTATTTCGAGGAATGTATTGAAGCTCCGCAGTCATTGATCGCGCTTCGAAACCAAATAAACAGTCCACCGCAGCCACCAGGTCCCAGAAGTTCGTGCAGGCTGCTATTCGTTGTTGCGAGGCCCACCCAGCTGGTCTGCCAGGAAGCAACAGACATATCATACAAAGCCTAAGTGGCAACAAAGAGCCGCGTTCACCTCCGGCCGCTGTTCCTGGCAGCAGTACTACTGTCACAGCAGCAGCACAGCCATCAGCCATGCAGCCAGGGGTAGTTTCAGTGCTGCTGACGTCTCAGCTGTCTGCAGCACTTGTGACATGCTCGCAGATTCCCGAGTCATCCAACAAACAAAGGCTGATCCAGCTACTGAATGAAGCCATGGGGCTGGCTCAGGTGTCAGCTGGGCAAGGCACACAGGCTAGTCAGGCAGCCGGGCAAACACAGCAGCAGGGCAAACAGCAGCAGCAAGGGAGGCAGCAGCAGGGCAAGCAGCAGCAAGGAAGGAACCAACAAGGAAAGCAGCAGCAGCAGGGCAAGCAGCAGCAGCAGCAGCAGGGCCAAGCCACGCCTGGCAAGCAGCCAGGGCAGAAGCGTAAGCACGAGGAAGCAGCAGGTTCAGCTGCAGCTGCCAACACTGCAAACGGACAGCAGCAGTCTGGCAAAAAGCGTCACCGCAAGTCAGGCCAGTATCAACAGCAGCAGCAGAAGACACCTGCAGGTGCCAAGCAGCAGCAGGCTGGTCAGGCACCCGCAAATGGAGCATCAGCACAGAGACAGCGTGGCAAGCAGCAGCAGCCGCAGCAGAAGACCCCTGCACCTGCTAAGCAGCAGCAGCAGCAGCAGCAGACACAGACACCATCTAAGGTGGCTTCAGAGCAGAAGCCGCAGCAGCAGCAGCCTCAGCAGCCAGCCAGTGGGGCGTCAGCACAGCAGCCGCCAGCCGCGCAGCAAAGTAAGCGGCAGAAGCGGAAGAAGGAGCAGCAGCAGCAGCAGCAGAGCCAGGCACAGCAACCAAGTCAGAAGCCTGCTGCAGCAGCGCCACAGCAGCCAGCAGCAGCAGCAGCTGCCAAGGCAGATGAGAAGCCGAAGCAGGAAGGTCAGCAGATGAGCAGGCGGCAGCAGAGGAAACTGAAGGCCCAGCAGCAACAGCAGCAGCAGGCTGGTGAAGCCACAGCAGCAGCTCCAGCACCAGCAACATGAACTGCATAGCCTGAGGGTGGTCTCGCTTCTGAGCCGCAAGCGTGACAGGTGTGGGCGGTACTGGTGGTTATATGCCGGTCCTGCGTACTGCACGCAGAACCTGTTGCTGTCAGAAGGGTGGTGTGCCAGCGCTGTGACGGGTGGACAGTCCTACCGATGTTGTCTCCACCTTTTGCAGCCGCCTCTCAAGGCAGTGTGCTGTGTGTTGCTGCACTGGCTTCCACATGTTGTTGGCTGTGCAGGTTGATGTTGGCTGTCACAGCCTGCACAGTGCAGGTTGCTTGTGCACCTTTGCTTCACATATTCTTGCGCAGAGTTTGGGCAGGGGCGGTTGTGAGCATGCTGAATGCGCAGTCGGTGGTGTTACTGCTGCAGCCTGATCGCCCACTGTGTGTCAGGCCTGACCACAGGCGTGCCACGCCTGATCATGCTGGCAGGGTAACTTGCGCCGCACTGCGCGTGGCATGGTGCAGCATTCGCCAGTTTGTTGCACGTGAGCTTGCTGCACATTGGCAGTAGTTTGATGTATGCACGTCGCCAGTATGCCACTCTGCACCACAGAGCAGCAGGTGCTGTGTAAGGAGACACTGCGCTTTGCCATTCACAGAGGTGCTTCACAGAGCATCATACGAGATGGGGTTTGCTGTACTGCCTGCTCAGCATTGCCTGTGCTGAAGCAATAGTGGACCAGACTTATGTTCATCGCAACCGTGCATAACATATTGTTTACCTGCTAAACAAGCACGACCCATCAGGACTGCTGGTCTCAGAATGTGCCACTTAGTACTGATTCGCGGGTCCGGCCAGGACCCGAGTTGCCGAGGCACTGTGGCAGCCCAACGTAGCCGCCGATGGCATACGTCGCTGGCGTGTTTATTATACGTTACGTTCTACTCCTCACCCACTCAGAACTGTTGAGCAAGTGGGCAGGTGACACCGATCGAGAACCCTGGCACGGTGACTCTCTTCGTTCTCAATCCGTTTGTGTGGAACCAAGTCCATCTTGCACATGGAGGGACAACAGCGGCCTGACACGTGCAAAGCGCCCCCAGCAACGCTTGATCCAGCGCCAGCTGTCTTCCTTCATAGTTGCTTGGTACAATGGGCAAGCTCGGCGATATTCTTGCTCACCCGGAAGAGTTGCTGCCCCTGGTGCGTGGCCTGGGAGCTGCAGCAGGGGCCCGGGCAGTGCAGCAATCACTGCTCGCAGGTTGGCACAACAGCTAGCTAACCGCTGTGCACGATCTCTGCGCAGATCCGCATCTATGCAGCCACGAAGAAAGCTACTCAGCTTCCCGAGGACCCCAAGCTGGCGTTCTGCTACGACATGCTGAACAGGGTGTCAAGAAGGTGGGAGCAGGCCTGGTAGCTTGAATGCGTACATACTGCCTCACGTTCGCACAGATTCAGCAAAGCTTGTGTATACTTGCCTCTTACGAATGTTGCTGCGCCCTGCTGTGCCTTGCTGTGCCTGCAGCTTTGCAATCGTCATACAGCAGCTGCCCAACCCCCTGCGGGATGCCATCTGCGTGTTCTACCTGGTGCTGCGTGCATTGGACACTGTCGAGGACGACATGGCAATCGACAACGACATCAAGATCCCTGCACTGCTGGCATTCCACGAGAACATCTACGACCGGTGAGCTATCAGCGCACAGCAGCAGTGCGCAACTGGCAGTACAAGCTGTCAGCCAGTGCCGCACTTTCAGCAGCAGCTCATCCTGCATAGAGCACTGCAAGCTCATGTTAACCCACCCAGCATCCCACAATACACAGGGTAACCTCTATAGGGCAGCTTTCCCTTCTCCTTCCGCTGGGTTCATCATCCATCCATGAGCACATCACACCTCCACACGTGCTCTTCCCTTGCTGCTCTGCCGTTTCACGTTCCTGCAAGCAGGGACTTCACAGTGCAGTGCGGGTATGGGCACTATGTGCGGCTGATGCAGCACCTGGGCACCGTGATTGACGTGTTCCTGGGACTGGAGCCGCACTTCCAGGAGGTCATCGCAGACATCACGCAGCGCATGGGCGAGGGCATGGCAGAGTTCATCCAGCGAGACGTGAGTGCGAGGCACAAGGGGTTTAGCAGGAACGGGGGTTGGTTGGACACCCAACCCCCTGCGGGATGCTGTTGATACACTTGCAAGCCACCAGCGCACAGTATACGACCAAAGAGAAACAAGAGCAGCAGCTTATTGTGCTGTAGGTTCTGGCAGCCAGTACATGTATGCTGTTGACGCAACGGCGTGCGCAATTCTTCAAACATGCTGTGCTGTGTGCTGGCTTGCTGCTGTTGCTTGCAGGTTGAGACAGTTGCCGACTATGACCTGTACTGCCACTATGTGGCTGGCCTGGTGGGGGTGGGCCTCTCGCAGCTCTTCGGTGAGCAGCACAGCCAGCACAGCCAGCAGCCAGCAGGGCAGCCAGCAGCACAGCAAGCAGCCAAGTATAAGCATACCAGCAAACCAAAGGCAGCAAGAGCAGCTGCAGAAAGACAGGAGAACGATGGCAGGGGACGTTGGCAGTAGATGGCGTTTGCTTGCCAGCTAGCGGATGTGGCACAGGCGGCAGGTCCCTTACTGTGCAACATGGAACACTGCTGTTGAACTCATGCAGCAAGTGGCACCTAACGCTGCAATTTGGTACATCATTCACATGTTGCGTCGCTAGCCCCTGCCTGTGCACTGCCTGCTTGGCCTCCTCATATGCCTCCTCCCCCTTACGTCTTGCTGCTGTCGCAGCCTCGTCTGGGCTTGAGTCTGCCAGCTATGCGCGTGCTGACGTGCTGTCCAACCACATGGGGCTGTTCCTGCAGAAGACAAACATCATCCGCGACTACCTGGTGCGCGTGTGTGGGGCATAGCAAGAAGCAGGGGGTCCAGCACTATTTTTTGTGTACCAAGCGTGTGCCAGCAATGTGCTGGGTGCACAGCTGTGGGTGTCATTCATGCATGTCATCAGTTGTTGTGGCAGGCATGCGCGCGTCAGCTGTGGGCGTCATTCATGCATGTCTGCTGCTTGGTAGGCTGGGTGGTGTGCAGTTCGGCTGCATCGTCAGCAGGCCGCTGCTTGCAATGGTGCAGTATCTGCTGGTGCTTAGGGCGGTGATGACTTGTGCGCAAAGATGATTTGTAAGGGCCCGGCCCCTGCAGTGCTGCTGCACATGTGCGGTGCGCTGTGGTGCTTGATCGGTGGGGCCCATGAGAACAGCCAACAACCTGCACAGCTGCACCTTACATGCTGTGGCTTTGCAGCTACATGCATGCAGGGGCAGCACATGAGCCCTGAAGCCAAAGCCAATGTTTAGTATTTATGTGTAAGAACTCGCGGACTATACTTGTGTCAGCATCTGGACGGTGGTGGCCACATTAATACGGCTGGCAGCAGTAGTAACTCATTTTACGCGATTGTTACAACATGTAGTTTAACATGCTGCTGCTGCCGCAGGAGGACATCAACGAGGAGCCAGCGCCGCGCATGTTCTGGCCGCATGAGATCTGGGGCCAGTACGGGCGCAGCCTGGAGGACTTCAAGCAGCCGGGCAACAGGCGCGCAGCAGTGCAGTGCCTCAACCACCTGGTGAGCGGCAGCGGGAGACTGCTGTCGCTGCTAGCTAGCAGTGTCTAGGTAACAACACTGGACAGGAAGAGAAGGACGCGCAAGCGCAGTGGGGTCGAGGTATCGTATGTCATGACAGCATACAATTCCTACCTCGCTTCAGGCTCTGTCAGCGCTGGAACCAGGGGCCACCTTCGTGTGGCAAGGCGAGCGCCAAAGGGCCACAAAAGGGCGCGCAGTCTTGGTAGAATAGTACGGGCAGTTGTTCTAGCCAGAAGGCAGCAAGTACCATTGTTAACATTGTACAAAACCGCTCAGCAGAGTAAGGGACTGAAGACGGATGCAGAGGCACTTGCTGTATGGTACGGGCTGGGATTATAGTGAGCCATGAAATGCTACGCGTTGTACTAATTGCACAAGCAGATTCAAAGATGCTGATTTCACTGCAGCTATCATGGTGCTGTTGTTTGCCCAGCAGAATCTGCTAAAATCTTGTCAGGTGTCTTACTCCTGCTACTGCTGCTGCTGATGGTGCCCCTGCAGGTGTGCAATGCGCTGCACCACCTGCCACACTGCATCAAGTACATGCAGGGCCTGCGCGACAGGGACGTGTTCAGGTTCTGCGCCATCCCGCAGATCATGGCCATAGGCACGCTGGCGCTCTGCTACAACAACGGCGCCATCTTCGAAGGTGGGGCGCTACTTTAGCATGCTACTTTCTATGCATCAAGTATTTGGAGCAGCTGGCACCTGTGCACAGTCAGCTGTGCATGCCGCGAGGCCCGGCTTGCGCAGCCTGCTGGTGCGATTTCTTGATGTCCGCATCTCTAGACATACAGCAACAACGGCAGCTAAACAAACCTAAACAACTGTTTTCTCCTCTTCTTGCGTCCTCTTGCTCGCCGCAGGTGTCGTGAAGCTGCGGCGCGGGCTGACAGCGCGCGTGTTTGACGAGTGTGACGGCATGGGCGAGCTGTACGGCTGGTTCACGCAGTTCCTGCAGGCGCTGCAGGAGAAGGCGCTGCTGCACGTTGACAAGACAGACCCCACGCGCGAGGTGAGGCTCCAAATATGAGGCTCCAGCTATTCCAAGAAGATGTCTTTCATGTTGCTATGGTTCTGCTGGACTGCAAAGAAGAAGTGTTGGTTGTGTATGCATATGTGGCAGCAATGCGTATGCTGCACTACATGTGTGTGGCATGTGGGCAGGACTGACCACCGGCCAGGGTGGCAGTGGCAACAGCAGCGGGGGAGGTGGTAACTGCAGCTTTGTAGGCAGGAACTGCATGACAGCAGTTGACCCAAGTCGTGCCTAGGTGCTGCATGTCGGAGTGTGATCATTGATTGCTGCTGTTTTCAGCAGATTGTGGGTTGCTGGTGTTGGCATGTCCTGCCCATCTCTTGAGGGTGTTTCCCAGGTGCTTTCTTTGCTCTTGCAACTGGCAGCCACCTTGTGAGAGGCATTGTTGCTGTTGAGTCTAATGCACGTGTTGCAAGAGTACGGTTGCTTTGAGGTTACACTGTGCGCCGAGGATGACACCTTGATATCCGTTGGCCGACACCCCATGAGGATCACAACATTGCAGAAATTTGAAGTGAGGCGCACACTAGGCACTGCCAAAGCTTGGCTGGCTGCTACACACTGTTTAGTTTTGTGTGTCGCACCTTGCATTGTGGCATTGGGCCATTCTCAGAGGACACTGCAGACCTGGCGTTGTTCTTTTGTCTGCAGTTGCTGCCCTGATCTGTTGTGGCGTGCCTGGAGCTGCTGCTGCTGCACACGTCACTGCAGACCTGTGTCAAACCTTACTATGTACTACCTTGTAACAACACGTGCTGTCCTGCACCTTCATTTGTTGCTGCCCGCAGATCATGCTGGATCTAGTCAGCAGCAACCTGCAGCACTGCGAGTCAGAGCTAGCACGCATCAAGGCAGAGCAGCCGCGCCGCATCCCCACGCAGCAGCGCATGGTGGATTTCTCACTGCTCTTGCTCACTGGCACATGGTTCTATAGGGCCTGGGAGTTGGGAGGCAGCACCAGCAGCGGCAGCAGCGGCAGCAGCAGCAGCATCGCTGGGGTATGGGGTTTGCTGGATGGCGCCGGAGGGGTGCTGCCTGCTGGGTATGATGGTCTGGAGAAGGCGCTGGTGCTGATGCTGCTGCTGGCTGCAGTGAGCAGGATGGTGATGGTGCGGCTGGCGTGAGCATGCAGGTGCTACGAACATGAAGAGAAGTTGCTGAGTTGCGTTCAATGTCAAGTTGCCGTGTGCTGTTTCTTGCTTCAGCGGCATGGTTGCTTCATGCTGCTGCTGACAGCAGCGAGCAGGATGGTGATGTACGCCTGGCGTGAGCAATTCGGTGATGTTGACATGAGTTCAGGTTGCTGAGTTGTGTTACCATGTTGCCTCATGCTGCGGCTGGCCGCAGTCCTGTGGATGGTACGCGTGGCGCGAGCATGCAGGTGATACTGACAGGCCACATGTTGCTGAGTTGCGTTACCATGTGGTGATTGCTGACGCAGCGGCGTGGTTGCCTCATGCTGCTGTTGGCGGTATCGAGCAGGATGGTGATGGTGCGCCTGGCGTGAGCGATTCGGTGCTACTGACATGAACACAGGTTGTTGCGTTGCCTGATGGTTTTTGCTGCCTCACGGTTTTTGCTGCCTCACAGGCATGGTTGCTTCATGCTGCTGCTGGCTGCAGTCAGCAGGATGGTGATGGTGCGCCTGGCGTGAGCGATTTGGTGCTGTTGACGTGGATGCAAGTTGCCGAGGTGCGTTGCCATGTGCTGTTTGCTGACTCAGCAGCATGGTTGCTTCATGCTGCTGCTGGCTGCAGTGAGCAGAATGGTGTTGGTATGCCTGGCATGAGCATGCAGGTGCTACTGCCAGTCGTGGCATGACTTCACGTTGCTGAGTTGCGTTGCCAGGTGCTGTTTGCTGACTCAGCAGCATGGTTGCTTCGCTGCTGCTGGCTGCAGCGAGCAGGGTGGTGGTGGTGCGCCTGGCATGAGCATGCAGGTGCTACTGCCAGTCGTGGCATGACTTCACGTTGCTGAGTTGCGTTGCCAGGTGCTGTTTGCTGACTCAGCAGCATGGTTGCTTCATGCTGCTGCTGGCTGCAGCGAGCAGGGTGGTGGTGGTGCGCCTGGCATGGGCATGCAGGTGCTACTGCCAGTCGTGGCATGACTTCACGTTGCTGAGTTGCGTTGCCAGGTGCTGTTTGCTGACTCAGCAGCATGGTTGCTTCATGCTGCTGCTGGCTGCAGCGAGCAGGGTGGTGGTGGTGCGCCTGGCATGGGCATGCAGGTGCTACTGCCAGTCGTGGCATGACTTCACGTTGCTGAGTTGCGTTGCCAGGTGCTGTTTGCTGACTCAGCAGCATGGTTGCTTCATGCTGCTGCTGGCTGCAGCAAGCAGGGTGGTGGTGGTGCGCCTGGCATGGGCATGCAGGTGCTCTGGCCATCAAGACTACCCTCCAATGCTTTGCTGGTGTCGTGCATGGTGCCACAGCTGTATGCTGGGTGGAGGGCTGCAAGTGCTGCGCAGGCAGAGTTGTGAATGCATGTAGCTCTGCCGTTCTATCTGTCTCTCGTGCTGCATGGCCTGGGCCGTGGTTGGCTGTGAACGCTGTGCAGCAGATATGCGCGGATCCTGCTTATGATGCAACTGCAATGCGGGGATTGCAGATGCTCAATCATTGCTGTAGTTGTTGCACGCTGACTGTGCTGTGTGCAGTCGAGATGACAGTTTGCTCCAGTGCATTCAATAGCACGGTTTGTGCATAGAGTTGTCTTCGGCCAAGTCGTCTGGTTGCTGCCTACATGTTGAATGTGTGCTTATACCTCCTGCTACGATGCCAGTTTTCTGCATGCATAGTGCAGAGTGTTGAGCGCAGTGGAGGTCATGCTTTGTCAATCTACTGTAGAGGACTTTGACATGTTGGGGCTGTGATTGCAGCGTGGACAGCACAGGGCTGGCCAGCAATGAAGAATGCCAATAGCAAGCATGACACAAGCCCTGTATTGATCTGAATGTGAGCGAGCTGCAGTTCTGCAGGGAGCTGCAGCGTGTCTTGTGGAAGCATGTCATGTGGATGGTGCGTAGAGACGCAGCCACATTCTTCTTGTGCTGTTTTGCTGCTTGGCCTAATCTCACAGCTTGCCCTTCAGCAGCAGCCCTACTGCATGACACACAGCCTGTGCCTTGCTGCTTACATGAAGTTGCATGAAGTTGCGCCTTGCTGCGTTTGTCGCCAGCGCATGTGTCGACGGCTGCTCTGCAGTGGCAGTGCTGTGAGTCACCATGCTATGTAGTGAGCTCGTGAGAGGGTGATGCACCTTGCAAGTCACTATAAGGTGGGACATGGGACCAGCTTCTGTGGGGTGTGGCTTGTCACATGAACAATCATCAGCATGTGTGCACCTGTTGCGCTCCGCAGCGGGTAGTGCTGCACCCCCGTATACCACGTGCTACTGCTCCGAGCATGCATCATCAGCAGCTGCACATCAATCAATGCCTGCGGTGTGGCAGTGTTGTTTGCTGGGCAACGTGTGTTCCAACATCAAGCTCCCCTTTGTTTGTTATGCATGCACGTCTGTCCCCTGTGCTGTGCAGCGGCAGCGTTCAAAGACACGTACAGCTGTGCTTGCTCAGCTGATAGTGCATTTGGCACCTTACACAGCCAGGCAGGCGATATGGCTCCGTGGTGGTGTCACAGTCCTGCTGCTGCTGCTGTTGGTTGATGGCCATTGCGGCAGCTATTGTCATACATTTATGTATCATACCTCCGACATCAACACTGAACTTATCTTTGAGATGTGCCCGCACCCTTTTGAGCGCTTCCTTTTCATGTGAGACACGTGTCCATGTTTTTCCATGCGCCAGGAGCGGCACTAAAAATACATCATAATCAATCCTTGTAAGCCATTATATAATGTGCAGCTGGCTGTGTGGCAAGGAGCGGCACCACGTATCTAAGGACGGCCTGCTGCATTCCTTAGATTTATGATACCTTTCGGCATCGGCAACCGCGCCTCACCCACTGGGGAGGCGGAAAGCAGACTGATTATTCTCTCTATTTTCCGTGCAAGGTAGACCACCCAGACCCTTACACCCCTTACTAGGCAGCATGTGGGAATCACCCCATACAGTGGACTGCATAGGAGCGGCACTGTAAGCCCTAACAGCGGCTGTGCTGTGGACGTGCGTGATCCAACAAAAGATTGACAGAAGAAGATTGACGTGCGTGCTCTGACAAATGCAAGTATGTTGCAGCGCTGCAGTAGCGCCAGTGGCGCTTGCTGACGGTGTGGTCGCCTGCTGCCACAGTCATTGTTAGTAACAAATCAATGCTACGCTCTGCTGTGAAAACTTTGTAGCACTCTAGCAGAAAAAGCATGCAGAAACACCCTACCCCTGCATGCAAGCAGTAAAGGCTGCGCATGCATGCAAGGCTGACGCACGCATGATCAGCCATGGTGGCGGGGGCCCCAATCTAGCCATGTGAATGTTGCATCTGCTGCATTATGTTTGAAATGACATGAAAAATGCAAAACTTTACAAGGCTGCTCATGCAAGCAAGGCTGACTTGACCCACGATCATGCGTTGCTAGAAAGCACTGGCAGATCCAGAGTAGCCGCTTCGGGGGCGCCGGCCCTTCCGCGTCCAGGAAGCAAAAGGCAAGAGGGCTGCTGAGAGTTCTACATCCCCAATCACCTGAAGCAAGGCAGACTGCTGTGAGAGTCTGCTATCCAGGCTAATCAGCATGAGCAGAATGGACAGGATTACCCAGCAGTACCTCTGCCTCGATCAACACGCTGATATCAAAACACAAACACACATACACCACCCCAATCAACATGCAGTCCAGCACTACAGCATGTTGAAGCAAACATGCCAGTCATGCGGTATGGGCTCTTCAGTCACCTTCAACCATCATCATGCACGGATGCTGCCAGCTGGCGTGCACTCCCAATGCTGATCAGCTCACAAGGACACATATAGGCAGCAGACCTGCCACCGTGACGGCATGCGTCTGTAGTACATCACTACTGTAGCACGGACTCCACACACTACGGCAGCGATGACCACATGCACTCATGCTGTAACCGCATGCGCTGATGACGGTCAGCGAGGCGCTGCGTGCTCCACCACAACACAAAGAGTGCCGCTAGCACATCGTGGCCTGCTGAGCTGGCTTACTGTCGCCGTTGCTGGTGCTGCCATTGCCTGGGCACTTTGCTGAAGGCCGCAGCGGCCGCACCCCTGTGGGCTTGGCGGAAGCGCCTGATCTAGAACCTGCTGCTGATGCCACAGCGATTGCATGGAGGTACGAACCAGCGTCGTAGGTGCGGCTTGCCATGTATCCGCACATACTCAACGATGGTAGTGACAGCTTTGAACCAGAGATGCCAGGAGATGTTGCAGGAATCACAGGATCTGGGGCACCTGGCTCTTCTAGCAAGGAGGAATCTGAAGCCATGCCTGTTGGAAGTGGCACTGCTGGCATAGTGCCCGTGGCAGCGCTGTTGCTTCTAGCAAGCTGACCGCCGCTCACAAAAGTTACTGAAGCTCCTACGTTGTCTTGAAGCCAGATTCCGCTGCCAAACTGTGCCGTGTTGCTTGCCACCACACTGCCGTTGCCTACCAAGATTATCGCGCCTCTGGCACCAAACAGGCCCCCGCCAGTGCCTGCCATATTCTTTGTGAGTGTGCTTCTGTCTACGATGGACACAGTGCTGCTTTCTGCCCATACACCAGCCCCAGCTGCTGCAATGTTGCTGCTGACTGTGCTGCTGCGGAGTGTTGCCTGGGCATTGGCAGCAAGCAATGCACCGCCTGCAGTTGCTGCGTTGTTGCTCATCTCACATTTGTCAACAGCGATGCGCGTTTGTTTGCCGGCAAAGATGGCACCGCCTGCAAGAGCTGCGTTTTGTTGCAGCTTGCTGCTCTGCAGTTTCAACGAGGCACCTGCTTCAAGTGCCGCTGCCCCACCCACAATAGCTCTGTTTCCGGTGATGATGCTGCTTTCAACCACTACCTTCGTGTTGTTGCCGGCGGCGTATAAGCCTCCACCGATAGCAGCTTGGTTTCCAGATATCTGAGCGTTTGTGATGTGCGCAACTGCATTGTCTTCCACCAGGATTCCACCCCCAACGATGCCGCCGTGGCAACCGCCTGGCTTGAAGCTCGTGTTGTTGGCTATCACGCTGCCACAGCAAATGGAAACTTCTGCTTTGCCCCATGCACAGACTCCGCCGCCCCCAAACCCAGCGTTGTTATTAATCATGGAGGCCCCTTCCACATACAACTTTGCATTGCCTTGAACACGGACGCCGCCACCGCAACCCGGGGATTTGTTTGAGCGAACCCTGGATTTTCCAGTAATGGTGAGTTTTGCTTGGTCCGCCGCAACGATTGCAGAACCAACATAGCCACCAGTAGTGTTGGTAAACCTGCTGCCATCTGTGATAAGCACCGTAGCATTGTTCAGCGCCAGCAGGCCAGTGCCTCTGTTGTTTTCCACAGCTATGCCTTTGAAGGTGACATGGCTGTTGCCCACCACGCACAGAATTGGCGGGTTGTACTCCACATTGACTATTGTGCTCCGCACAAACACAGCACGTGTTTCACCCAGCAGAACCATGAGACACGGAGTGAGCAGCTGGCCTAAACTGACATCACTCCACTGGTGAAACTGGACGCCTGTAAACCTTGACTTGAAGCCCTCCAGTTCTGGTGCTAGTGCAACAAACACCTTCCCACCGCCAGTGCAGGTCATCTGTGCTGTCCCATAGAACCTGTCATAGAACTTTGTGCGGCCACTGATGTTCAGGACGCATTCTGCTGCTGCTGCTGCTGCTGGCTGTGGCACCCTGGTTACAGCAGCAGCTGGCTTGCTTTGCTGTGTTGTCCTCTGCACTGCTCCTGCAGGTGCTGCTGCTGCTGCTGCTGCTGCATTAGCGCTGCAGAGAACGAATAGCCAGATGGCTACTGCTACACACGCTTTCATTCACCTACGATGTATGACTGGGGTTGCGCTTGAGTAGAGCCGTGCAAATCAGTATTATTCATGTTTCGGAGAAGTGTGGCTCGCTGTCCTTGTGAGCGTGTGATATGCACATACACAAACAGCAATATTCGCGTATACAATTCTCATTCTGCTGTCAACTGCAAACCACGATGGTTGCCAGGTGTTACGATACGGAAGGTGTTTGCAGGTCGCTGCAGAAGGTCGCTTGCTGAACGGTACACACGGCGCGTGCAGCGTCATGAAACGCAGTTGGTGATGGCATTGAATTCATTGCGATTACCGGCTGTTCATTAAGCAACAGTGATGCATCATGGCAGCGACCATGCGCTGCAGGGCCGGCACGTGCACGTGGCAGCAGGACAGTGCTTCGGGAGCGCTCTGATCCGTGACGCCTCTGCACTGCCTGACACTGCAACCCTCGCTGTGATATGGCCTGCAGACGCATGTTGTACTAAAGTTTAGCGGGCGGCAGTGGGCGAAGCCAGTCTACCGCTATCACTGTGCTGCTGCGCTGGCCACTGGCTTCCATGCCATGCTGCGCCGCAGCACATGCTGCCATGGCAGCCTCGAAAAGCTCAGTGGCCATCTTGGTTCGACCAGCAGTGAAGCGGTCACAAGCTCTGCAGGCATCAATGATCAATGGCTGCCACCGCATGGGCCTAGGCGTCACCTGCCGCGACCACCCGCCTAGTCCCCAGACAGCAAGAGCATCATCATGATGCAAATGATCTGCATCGCTTGGGATCATGGATAGGCAGTCTGGCAGTGTTACATTCATTGCTGCAGCACATAGGCTATGTACAGTATACACACGCGAGTTCTCATTGCTACTTGACACACCTGTCACATGGCGTTGATGCTATGGCTTAATGGGTAACATGATGATGATGACACCTGTCACATGCCACCTTGCCATCGCTGCTAGCAAACCATCATCATGATCATACTATGATAGTATGGTTGCTCACCCATGTCACCCTGCTTGCTTGCCTGTCGGCTACAGCGCTGCTGCTCTAAGATCACCCCCGCGCTGCAAACGGCTTCTCATGGATCCACTTTGTCGCCACCCACTTCTCACCCTTGTGCACAGCACAGCCACCATGCAGCGACCTAGGGTTTATCTTCAAGTCAGGGTCCAGGCTATAAAAGAGCACTGCGTCGCCCATGCGGGGCTTGTACTTGTACTCGCCAGGCTCGCAGCTGGCCCAGTCCCGAACAGGCCGGTCAGCACCTGCAGGACAACAGTACAAGGCAACGCTCAGGACCAGCGCAGCACATGCTGAAGTACAATGCCGGCATAAGGCCAGGGATAAAACTTTGCATGCAGCAGTGTGCATGGTTTGTCTGGCACACGACTGTCTGGCGTGAGTTGCACACCATGACTTTGACTTGACCCCTCTGCCGCCCACCGGTTTCCTTTCCCCCGAAGCAATTACACTGTACGCTTTCCTGGTGGAAGTTTTAATGCACTGTCAGCACCACTGGTGCTCCCTGGCAGCAAGGGGAGGCACCAGGACTACTGCTACTAGCCCCACTTTGGCTGCATGCATTGCCTGCTCACCATCTTCCCCCTCCTTTTTGAACACCGTCTCCCCACCCTCTTCCACTTCACTCAAGTACAGCAGCACCGTTGCCATGCGCTGCGTCTCTTGCGGCCCAAAGTCCTTGGGGTCAAAGGTATCCATGTGGCTGTCATATTTCTGATTCAAATTGTAACGCAGCACGTTGAAGGCCTGTTGGGCAGGTGCAGAAAACAGCAGGAGTGCAGAACAATTATTTGTAGCGCATTGTAAAGCAAGCGCCTGTGTTATGGCAACAAGGCAACATGTGGTGGTGTTACGGCGGGTAGAAGGTGCAGTGCTTGCCTGCGCTATCAAGCACACTGAATCGCCTGTCTGTTGACAACAGCGACCAAGACTCACCACCTTCGCATCCTCAGAACTTCATGAGGGCATGTTGCTATTGGTCCCGTGAAGACTATGTGTATGCACATGCCTGCACACACACCTCCCGGTGGCTGACTGGCAGCGGTGTGGCTGCCAGATGGTGGAGTGGCAGCTAAACAGCAGCAGCAGCAGCGGAACGTAGAGTGTGTCCTGCACGCACCTCTCCATGGCTGACTGGCAGCAGAGTGGCTGCCAGATGGCCGAGTGGCAGCTAAACAGCAGCAGCAGCAGCAGCAGAAGCAGACTGTGGGGTGTGTCCTGCACGCACCTCGCCGTGGCTGACTGGCAGCAGTGTGACAGCCGCGATCTTCTGCTCCACCCAAGACAGCACGCCAGCAGCGTCCTCATAGCTGCGCGCAGGCACACAGCAACAGAGGCAGGCTTTGTTTTTAGGATGCAACGCAGAACAGACACGGTGTGCTGTATGCAACGGCAGCGCTTTGCGGCTTGCAAGGGCTTCACACATGCCAGCGCGGGGGGTTGGGTGTCTCTGCTTGCTTGCTTGCTGTCCTGCCAGGTTAGAGTGCTGCTGCTGTTGAATGGCTGCATGTGCATGCATCTGCCTGCACAAAATCACCATAGCTGCAAAGCACTACGCCTCAGCCGACTGTCATGTCCGCATTCCAGCTGCCAGCGCGCCACAACCAACTGCTCAACATCAGCCCTGATTGCTGCGACCTCCCTGTTTGCTGCGACTTGAGCCTAAACCGCAACCGCAACTGCAACCGCACTGGTTTGCAACGCACTGGTTGAGGAATACGCCCGTGCTGGTGCGTATCTGCTGCTTGGGGTCGGCCTGCTCGTTGGGTCTGTAGCTGAGGGTGGAGGGCTCCATGCGGCTGCTGGCCAGCTTGATGATGTGCTGCGCACGCGCCTTATCTATGAAGTTGGGGAACACCACAATGCGCGGGTGCCAACTCAAGATCTGGCGTGAAATGCACAGCGGGTGACACGGCCGACAGCAGCAGCAGCAGCAGGTGTATGTGAGGCAGGTTGCTCGCCAGGATATAGGTGAGGTGTGTACACACGCTGGTCTGGCTCAAGCCAGAAGAGCATCACAAGGCGTAGTGCAGGCTGGCGACGTGTTGTGAGTGGCTGGGGATATGATAAAGCCAGACTGAAAGACACAGTTTTGGTGCGTGGTGGCAGACTGTTGGCAGCCCAGCTAGTGCAATGGGGCATTCCCTTCTACGCCTAAGCAACCACGGTGATACATGCAGATGTGGACAGACACAATGTCTGCTGCGGATGGCTGTTGGTGTTTGCACAGATTGACTATGTATCAGCATGCAAGCCATCAAGAACGCAGCAACCAAGATACGCACCTGGTATGGCACCACTGTATAGTTGCTGTTGCCTGACTTTGCTGGTTGCAATGGCGGCCGCAGCTGCAGCAGGCTAGACTGCTGCAGGTAATGCTGCGCAAACTGCTCATTGTCTGGTAGCTCCCCTGCTGGTGCAAGCTGGTGCTGCTGTTGCTGCTGCTGCTGTGGGGGCTCTGCTGGTTGGCTGGCTGCTGCTGCTGCTGCTACTGGATCCTGCACCTGCAATTTTCTAGGCGGTGTGTTGACCTACAGCAGCAGCAGCAGCTAGGCGCGTCTGTGCAAGTGTTCTCACAGAGGGGGGTGATGCAAGAACACAGCAGCTGCGACCACACACTCGCCGCACGTGCACAATGCACAAACCGCTGTTGCTGCTGCACAACTCCACCATCACACATCGCAGTCAGCGGCACTGCATGCACGCTGTGACTGCGCAAGTGCTGGGCTCCAGGCCAATGCAGCGTGCACATGACTCTGGTCAACATGACCGTAGTACGTACATTGGACATCAGCACACATTTACTGCGTGCTATCGCTGACGCCTTGTGTGTCAAGAGTTGCACGGCTTGAGACTGGCAGACCCCGCACACGCCAACCACATGCTGTCTCTCCCGGTGCCCTCACCTGCTGCTGTTCAAATTCGATTGGCAGTGCTGGGCGGTGCGCCACATATCCGATCAGGAAGCAAGACAGGCACATGCACACTGCCATGGGCAGTGGCACTGAGCTGCGGCTGCCAGCTAGCACAGCCCTGTGCCTCAGAGGTCCCACATGCCCCATGCTTCCCGGATGCAGCTGTGGCTGTGTCTGCTATGATTGTGTGATCCTGCAGCCGCGATATTGTCTATGTGTGTTGGAGTGGGCAGCTGGCTGGCTTGCTTGTGCCAGTGCTAACAGCCTGACAGCCTCCCTGCTGAGCACTGCTACTGCTGCAACTGCTGCTGCTCCTGCCGCCGTCAGCTCAATGTGCTGGCCGTCATAGGACTGTTTGGCAGTGTATACGACAGGGTTCGTGCCTGTGATCTCTGCTGGTGTGCTGGGTGGAGCAGTAAGGCGCAATTGGTAACCTGACGTGTAACTGCTGCAGGTTGCAGCGTCCCAGGCATCCAAACGAAGGATTACCGAAGACAAAGCTTTGATTTGACGAAGGTGCTAAGAGCCGCTGTAATCTGGCTCAGCAGCAACACAAGCTGAACTACTACTTGAAGGAGATTGAAAGGAATGGATGCAGACGCAAGTTCAATAACAGGTTCTAGAGCTTAGAAATTTGACCACAATGTACACTGCTGATGTGCTGACTCCCAGCAACGAGCAACAGCAACGAGCACCCTCAACAAGGGCTCTGGGACCTGACAAGGCACTACAGCCAACACCGCAGGCATGCATAGATCTGAGCCGGTAGTCATGTAGTATACAAAGATTTGAAATGTGAATCGATCTATGCTACTATTGCGCAGCTGGCAGCACGCCGCGTGCGTCTATTGCAATCAGCAGATCTGTGCTGAGTTCTCAGAACGAATGGTAGCGAGACAACATGGGATTGAGGCTTAGGGTCCTAGATGGAGGAGCCGCAGGCACCTGCTCATGGTGAGACCCAATTCAGTGTCGTGAAAGTTTTGAGCGCGGTCATTGGCAAGCCTGCTGAAGGGCAAAGGTAGAAACGTGGTTGGTATGCTTGATACTTTTACATGTTTATGTCTGGGTGTTGTGTGCACTGGTCCTGTGTTGGCAGAGCCTTTAGGCTGTCAATGATCTGACAACTTCGGGAGTGCTGGGGGATGCGCCTCTCAACGCACAGGGATGCTCACTATGGTATGATACAATCTGATTATTCAAGGATGCATAGGTCGCCCTCCAATACTCCTGGACCTTTGGCTGCAGCTGACTCGCAACGTGACCGTGGGGCGTGCTCAGCGTGGACTCACTCGGTCACCGCTGACACGCCGCCTATAAGATACCACGGTAGAACCTAACATCTAAACGCTGCCAAACAGTTGCTCACCCCTACAAACTCCGCTGCTACCTGACTGCAGGTCAGGCCAGGCGCACCATGTTGCTCCTTCCCTCACTGACGGCCCATCCCTCGCAGTATGCCCGCCGTTGTGACCTGCTACAACTACGTATAGTTTCTCTCCCGCAAATAACTGCGGGCGGCGACAGGAAACGCTGGTTGTTGCAGTTGCTGCAGCAGTCATGCACCCTGGACACGTATCACCAGGCTTTGCAGGCATCTTGTGCCTTTGCGTGCAGCATGTTTGGAAAGTGTTGAAGATGTCTGGATGCTGTCCTGCAGGCGATGGTCGTGTAAAGAGAGCTAGGCGGCCCCCAACCTGGCTGCAGGACCCCCAGCTGGATGTGCAGCTGCTCACACCGCATGCAGCAGAAGCAGCAGGGCACAGCCACCAGCAACTTGCAGAACAGGTAACAGCAACCACAGCGCAACCAGCAGCAGCTGCAAATTCATTGCATGATGGCGTGCGCCAGGCTCTAGTCTGGCATGGCAGCGCAACACTTGCAGCAGAGCACACTGCCAACAACCCACAAGAGCTCGAACTGCTGGCTGTGCAGCAGCTGCAGGAGGGCGCACACCAGCAGCAGCAGCAGCAGCAGCAGCAGCAGCGAGTGCGTCACAGCAGGCGGCCTGGTCCCAGCAACCAGTGGAAACCAGGCATGCCTCTTGCGCCTGTTCCTGCAAACTTCACTGCAGAGCAGCAGCGGCAGCAGCCAAGTCCAAGTCCTTACAGCTGGCAGCAGCAGCAGCAGGCAAGTCCTTCAGGCTGGCAGGTGCCTGCATACCCAGGGCTAGCTCAGTATGCAGGGACGGGCAGCACGCTGATTGACCTGCTGCAGGGCCAGCAGCAGCTGCCTGGCGCTGCGCTCATGCTGCTGCAGCAGCCACAGCTGTACCATCGGCACAATGAACAGCAGCTGCCGTACACGACGCAGCCTGGACTGAGCCAGTATGAGCAGCCAGTACAGGAAGCCACTCATGAGCAGCAGCAGCAGCGGCAGCCAGAGCTGGTTCTTCAGCCAGAGCCTGCTGTGCAGCAACACCAGGCAGAGGCAGCTGATGAGCTTGCTGCTGCAGCAGCTGCTGCACCAGTTGCTGCACCTGCCGCCAATCAGACCATGTCACAGGCAGGCTATCACAGCAGGGGAGGCCAACAGCAGCTTGACACACCACAGGAGGCTGTGGAAGCACCAGCGCCAGCAACAGCAGTAGCACAATTAGCCGCTAACGCTGCGGCTGCAGCCTATCGTGGTGTAGATCCAGCAGCAGCAGCAGCAGCAGCAACAGCAGCAGCAACAGTGGTTGGTGGGGTCTCTTCTCCATCCTGGCTGAAGCTGCTAGCGTGTGATGTTGAGCAGCAGGGCCGCTGCCTAGCCCTGAAGCTGCTGCTGGCAGGCAAACTGTACACCGGCAGGCTCACTATGGTGGCGCCAGCGGAGCAAGCAGCAGAGGAGCTCGCGGCAGCAGCAGCAGAGGCAGCAGCAGCAGAGGCAGTGGCTGCGGCGGCTGCAGCGTCAGCAGCGGCTGTGTCAGCTGCGGATACTCCGGCTGAAGGGGTGGTGGCTGCGCTGCGGGAGATGTGCAGGCAGCAGCAGCAGCAGCAGCAGCAGCAGGTGCTGGGCAATAGTGTGCCGCCCCAGCAGGAAACAAAGCCACGCACTGGACATCAGCAGCAGCAGGAACAGAGAGGCAGCATTGTAATAAATGAGCACGGACAGCAAGGGATGCAGGGAGGTCAAGATGTGCTGAGTGACGATGATGTTGCAGCTCTGCTGGAGCTGGCCAGCCACAGGCAGGGCATGTGTGCACTGTGCAAGCTGGCGTTTGCTGAGCAGTACCAGCAGCTGCTGCAGGCTACACCGCAGCAGTTGCACACACGAGCACAGCGAGTAGCTGGCGAGATGCCGCCTCCACCCAGGCAGCAGCAGCAGCAGCAGCGAAGAAGTGCAGCGGCAGGCAGCTGCGCTTCTGCAGGGTTGGCTGCAGTGCAGGAGATGCAGCAGCAGCATGGGCCAACTGGTGGCACGACTGAGCAGCAGCAGCAGCAGTGGCTGCAGTCACAGCAGATGCCGCCTCCGCCGCCACAGCACCACCCACAACAGCAGCAGCAGCAGCAACTCTGCAGGCAGGACCTGCGGCAGCAGCATCAGCAGCAGCACATCCCGTGTGATCAGTACGTGCAGCAGTCAGCAGACAATGCGCAGCTGCAGCTGCAACAGCAGCAGCAGCAGCAGCAGCAGCAGCAGCAGTCAGCAGATGAGGTGCAGTTGCAGCAGGTGCTGGCTGGGCTGGGGCCCCCTGTGCGTGTGAGCATGTGGGGCAAGTGCTGTGTGGCTGTGCACGCTGAGTGCGGTGCGTGGTCTGCAGCTGCAGCAACAGCTGCGGCAGACCCACAGCACCAGGTGGGTGCCCTGTGTATCCAGTACGTTGGTGTGTAGCAAACTATAGGAAATAGCAGATGCAGTGTGTGTTGGCACATGTTGCACACGTCAGACATGTGTGTGGCAGCGTTGCTGCAACGGTGATCGATGCGGTGTTTTTGGTATTGAACCTGTCATGTCTGCTCGCCATTGTCTCAACTGTGCGGCCCTCTGTCGTCACCAGTATCATTGTCATGCTTTTCAGTTCAGCCATGAATGATAGAGCATGCGGTGTATCAAGGGAGGGGCCGTTCGTGACGATGACAAAGCCTCATGGGCCTTCATGCCTCCAACCATATCAACCTGACAACAAGTGGCAAGTGGCCGTCATCCAGCCGTCAATTGAACACCAACTTGCGCCACCTTGTGTGTGTCCTGCAGGCGTCCTGGCTGTCGCCTCAGCTGCTGGTGATGGCGTGGGGCGTGCTGTGCCCTGTCTGCCAGCAGCCAGGCGCCAGCACGGCGTGTGCTGCTGCCGGCTGCAGCAAGCGCTTCCACCTGCTGTGTGCCCGCCAAGCTGACTGCCTGATGATGGTGAGGGCAGGCATAAGGTTTAACAATTGGTGCCCATGGAGCAGCGCACATGAGAGTGTGCAGCGCATGCCAGTTGAAGTCGCAAATGCTCCTATGTGCAACCAACTTTGGACGAGTTGCTGCCACGTGGCAGTTCTACCTTGCTGGGTATTGTCACTTCGTGATCAACACTCACTCAACTTTGGTGCATGTGTGTCTCGTGCTGGCTGTCTAACGCTGGCTGCTGTCTCGCGCTGCTTGCAGGAGCCTAGCCGGACCTGCTGGTGCCCTCAGCACAAGCACCTGGCCCCACACCTGCAACACCTGCACCAGCCAAGCCCTGCAGCAGCAGCAGCAGCAGCAGAAGCAGCTGGGCCACTTGCAGTACTAGAGCTGCAACCAACAGCCGTGTCAGCTGGCACAGAGCAACAGCAGCAGCAGCTGCAGCAGCAGCAGCTGCAGCAGCAGCAAGAGCAGCAACAACAGGCTGCAGCGGGGATGCGTGATCAGCAGGTTGCACACCAGCAAGCCAGCGCGCTATCCCCTGCAGCCGCAAGTGCTGCCGATGCAGCAGCGGCTGCTGCAGCTGCTGCAGCATCTCCCCTTGCTGTGCCGCAGCGTGCATCGATTGCGCCTAGCCCCTCGTTCGCTGCTGCGCTTGTGCTGCAGCAAATGAGCTGCAGCAGAAGCGCAAGCTCCGAAGCACTTGCTGCTGCAGCAGCAGCTGCAGCTGCTGCTGCTGCTGGCTCTTTGCACACTCACGCAGGGCAGCAGCCGCATGGTGCAGATGCACCAGGTTCAGATGGTGCTGCTCGTGGCAGTGCAAAGGGTGGCAGGCAGACGCAGCGCAGTTTGCTGTCAGTGCTGCAGAGAGACAGCTGTCAGCAGCAGTCAGGAGGCAGTACGGGTGTTCTGCTGGGGCTGTACGGCCGTGCTGCTGAGGGGATGAGGCAGGCACAGCTGCAGCAGCAGCAGCAGCACAGACTGGATGTGTTGCTGCAGATGTTGCAAGGCCCTCATACCAGGCAGCGGCAGCCAGCATCAGGTGCAGCTGTGAATGAGGCACGGGGTGCAGGCGTTGCTGGCACTGGAATGACGCGACCAACAGGCATGATGATATCTGCATTTGCACAGCATCAGCATTACGACACAATGCCGCCGCCGCCGCCGCCGCAGCAGCAGCAGCAGCAGCACGCTGTCTTGGTGGTGTCGCGAGCTCGAGCAAAGAAAAGGCCGACAGCAACAGCGGCAGCTGCGGCGACTGCGTCTCCTGCTGCAGCTCCAACACCTCAAACCCAAGACCTGTGAGAGCATTGCATGTCGAAGAATACTCTACTCTGGTTTGCATTCTGTCATACCATGCAGTCAACTCTGCTTGCACATGTTGTGGGTTTGCAGCATTGGTTTCAGTGCAGGGTGAGCAGCCAGCTACAGGTTCAGCCAGCAGCAACGGGCACCAGTCAGGAGCATGAGTTACAGTAAGAGTAGCTGTTTGACTGCAGTGCCTGTCTGCATACGGCACCGCACAGGTACCCTAGCATGGCCCTGTGCTTGTACATTCAGATGCGCTCAGTGTGTGCAGTTACACGCTATGTGTGCATCTGCACCATGTGTGTGCAAAATTGGCAGGCAAGCATTGTGCCTTGCAGAGTGTGTGTTGTGTACATACCTTTTTGATTGGGTTCTGTAGCCTGGCCAGACCATGGTTCTGTTTTACATGCATCACTGCAGCATTTTGTGGCGTGCTCGCCAGCTCCTTGCAGCAATTGCAGCATGAGTTCAGCAGCAGCAGCTGCGCCAACCACTTTCGGTTTTGTTTTGCAGACAAGTATCATCACTCAGCGGTGTGGCTACTAGTATCCTGTATGATGTGTATCTGTGTGAAATGCATATTAAGAACATGTGTGTGTGGCACGCGCAACCCAAGCATCGGTGCATATGCACGGCTGCTGAATCATTTCTTTGTTTGTGGCGTTTGCAGAGCTGCTGGCCAGCACTTGAGGCTGCTGCTGTCTGTCATGCAGGTGCTGGTATGCAGGCTATTAGTAGTAATAGCAGTAATAGGCTTGATACACTCTGTCTTGTTGGGATGATGGTTGCTGCACAGCTGCTTCGGCTTCTGGCGCACACATTGGCAGGCAGGACTGGATGGCTTGCCTGCATGGACAGCCCACTCGGAGTACCAGGAGAGCTTGAGCGGGCCGCTCCTGGTCAAGCATTGCATGAAGGTATGATGTTCCTTTACCTGGAGTCCAGGATCCGCCCAAATTCGTTCATTTCACATTGGCAGGCAGCCTGGAGGCTGTCAGGTCCAGACGTGGCTGTGTTGGAGCAAGTGACCTTCAAGCGATGTGTGCATTCATGTTCTATGTGCGGGCGCGTGTTTGCATCACGTGTATAGCTTCTGCTGGTGGCAGTTGCAGATGGGGCGCAGCAGCATGCTGCACCGTGCTGACAGCTGCGCTTGACAATTGCACGTGACATATGACAGGCCTGTCATATGTCAAGCTTGCTGACCTGCAGGTCCGGGACCTGCAGGTCAGCTGACTGCCAGCATGACACAGGCAGCTATGCTGGTGTATGTGGCAGGGTATTTATGCGCCACTGCTTGCCTGGGCATGGTTGCAATCGCTGGCGTTGAGCTCGCCATGATTTTGCCTGCAGCATGGGAGGCAGGCCACTCTTGAGTAGCTGCAGCATCCCCCGCTGCAGAATCTGCAGGTCCAGCAGTGCAGGAGTGAATGCCTTGGATGTCGGTGCTACTTTGCCAATTAGGTAAAGCTGCCGCGCCACGCGGCAAGCGGGCGTGTGTGTCTGGCAGTTGTGGCCACGTGCTTGCTTTTTGAATTGCGGGTGGCCCATGGGTGCATTGCCACCACTGCATGCGATGCAGCAAGCTACATGCCTGGCTGCTGTCTTGGGCCAGAACCCTGGGGCTGGCATTAAATCTTGCATGGTGCTGCTTTGCTTGTGTGGGGTGTGCGCCCCGGAATGCTGCCGTAGTCACACTGTCTGCACTGTGATCTTGGCAAGCGGCTGGAGCAGCCTTGTTGTGGATGTGAAGTTGGGGCGCGCTGCGTGTGTTGCAGCCTCATATGTGACGGTTTTTCCCCAGAATGACAGGGTTGAAAGCCCTAGGCCGCGTCCGCTCACCTCACATGATGGCTGCGCTTGCATGTGAGCGTGCATGATGCAGTCAGCAATACATCGCCATCAGCAAAAAGCGTGCAAGCATGATCTGGCCAGTGGTGGCCAAGCATGGCATGCTGGTGATTACCTGACTCGTCTGCAAGTGCATGGCAGCGGTTGACTGTTGGAGTGTTGGGCGCCTCATGCCCTGAACCTGCTGCTGGTGTAACCAGGGCCCAGCAATGTCACGACGATGGCGTGGGGCTTCAGATTAAGCAACGGCTTATGAATTTGGTTCACCAAACGTTTATTTGTGTAACACGCGGGCCCGTGCGTGCAGGCCCCTGTGTCCTGGCAAGTGTGCACCGTTGGACGGGGTCCCGCCCAGAGCACTGCAGCGTCCTTCTCCGATACCAGCAGCACAGGTAGTATGAATGAATCCACTAGGAGCTAAATGGACAGCATGGGTCAACCTTCGCCACGCAAGGTAACTTACTGCTCTGCACAGTACAGCATTTGGAAATAAGGCCACTCGTATCATCACTGCGAGCCCTGTTGCTGTCGTAGGTCTCAGTGCTTGTTGTTGGTGCGGGTCCCACGGGCCTGGGCGCTGCTACACGGCTGCATCAGCATGGGCACACAGACTGGTTGCTGCTGGACCAGGTGATGCCTGCAGCTGGTGACGCAAAGCACGTCTACCAGCATCAGCACCTAGAAGCTACCATCTCTGAAAGGACTCATTCTGCTGCTTGCGCACTGTGATTTCATGGCTGATGTGCTAGCAGCAGGAGCACTCCTTGACTCATCAGCGCTGATGTAGGCACAGTGCAGTACAAGCGCAATGTCACGCAACCAGCAAGCACAACTGCCTAATCTTTTCCATGCCCTACACACTCTCTCCTTGCACATTTTGCACCACATTTCACCGCAAACCCCTGTCCCATCATCTGTCACTCTTTCCCAACCAATACCAGGCAGAGGAAGCTGGCGGCTTATCGTGCACTGCTGTCACCCCTGAAGGCTTCCTGTTTGATATGGGAGGACACGTCATTTTCAGCCACTGGGACTACTTTGACCAGTTGCTTGGCGCAGCACTGGGGCCAGATGCCTGGAATACACTGCAGCGTGTGTCATACGTGTGGATAAAGGGGCGCTGGGTGGCCTACCCCTTCCAGAACAACATTGCAGGACTGGATAAAGAGGACCAGGTGCGCGCAAGTGCGGCACAATGTGCCATTCAGCACATGCTTCACATGCAGCACAGGGTGTCTCCAAGCTGTCGGTGATGCTGCATCCAAATAGCACCGTCAACGACAGCAAAACATGACAGCACAGGCACAACCATGGGAGCAGTGGTTGTCTTCATATGTCGCCAGCTTGCCTGACTCGCGCATGCCAGGCACCAATCAAGGCCCCTTCAGCGAGCTGCCAGTGCGCTGGCGCATACGCCTCATGAGTCATGATGTGCAAGGTGCAAGCAGCTGTTCGTAGCTCCGCGAGCAGTAGGCGCACTGGCACCGGCACCTGCCTGCTCACCATAAGCCACATGATTTGCATGGTGCAAGCAGCTGGCAGTAGCTTCTCAAAGCAGCAGGCAGACTTACACCTGCACCTATACTGCAGGTGTTCTGCCTGTCTGGCCTGGTTGAAGCGCGCGTGGTCAACGCCACCGCCACAGCCCGCCCCACAAACTTTGACGAGTGGATCATGCGCGTCATGGGCGCTGGCATCGCTGACCTGTTCATGCGACCCTACAACTTCAAGGTGCGTTGTGTGGTGCGACCGGCAGCACCTGCGGCCAACAGTGGCAGCCGCAAGACACGCGCGTCGCATGTTCAGTGCTGCAGCCTGTCTGCTGGTAGCTCTGGTTGTTGCTGTGCGGCTGCAAAGTATGGAGTACACTGGTCTGACGTGTGATGCTTTGGTCACGCTCGCGCCGGTTCAGCAGCTACTGCCGTTCGTCAAGGCTGATGGCTTTAGCAAACCATCAGCAGATTTTGATTCTGCTTCACAGTCGGGGCAAAATCTACACAGCAGCAGAGTCCACCAATTGGTGCGTGCTTCATGCCACCGCAGGTGTGGGCCGTGCCCACCACGCACATGCAGTGCGAGTGGCTAGGCGAGCGCGTGGCCACCGTTGACGTCAGCCGCGCCATCAGCAACGTCATCCATGGCAAGGAGGATGCGGGCTGGGGCCCCAACGCAGTGTTTAGGTTCCCCAAGCAGGGCGGCACTGGCGCCATATGGAGAGGCGTGGCTGCACTGCTGCCAGCAGACAAGCAGGTGGGCCGTTTGTTTGCGCTATGCTTAGCGGTGCGTTGATGTGTAGCGTCTGTGCAGATGCTTGAGTAATCAAGAAGGGCTTGGGCCCCTAACTCCCAAGTCCAGTCCAAGCATTCCCACTGGACTTGGGAAGTGCGAGTCCCCCAACACTTGCAAATGAAGCGGGGAATGCAATGCAAATGCACCGCCTGACAACATGTGTTGTTGCTTAAGCCGTGTCGCTGCTATGTTGCTGTTGCCCAAGCGTGCGCGCCCCACTGCAGCTGTACAAGGCGATAGTGGCAAGCATTGACAAGGACGCCAAGCAGGTGGTGCTGTCAGACAGCCAAGTCATTCAGGGTCTGACTTCTGCTGATGTTGCTGCGCCTGCTGCTACTGAACGTGTGGCTGTCCCAACTGCAGCTGTACAAGGCAGCTGTTGCAAGCATTGACAAGGACGCCAAGCAGGTGGTGCTGTCGGACGGCCAAAATACTCAGGGTCTTACTTATGTTGCTGTTGCTGCGCCTGCTGCTGCTGAACGTGCGGCTGTCACAACCGCAGCTGTACAAGGCAACAGTGGCAAGCATTGGCAAGGATGCCAAGCAGGTGGTGCTATCAGATGGCCAGGTCATTCGGGGACTGACCTCTGCTGGTGTTGCTGCGCCTGGTGCTGCTGAACGTGTGGCTGTTACAACTGCAGCTGTACAAGGCAACAGTGGCAAGCATTGACAAGGACGCCAAGCAGTTGCTACTGTCAGACAGCCAAGTCATTCAGGGTTTGACCTCTGCTGCTGTTGCTGCGCCTGCTGCTGCTGAACGTGTGGCTGTCACAACCGCAGCTGTACAAGGCAACAGTGGCAAGCATTGACCAGGAAGCCACGCAGGTGGTGCTGTCGGACGACCGAATCATCCATGGTCTGACTTCTCTTGCTGTTGCTGCGCCTGCTGCTGCTGAACGTGTGGCTGCCACAACTGCAGCTGTACAAGGCAACAGTGGCAAGTTCAGACAAAGAAGCCAAGCAGGTGGTGCTGTCAGACAGCCAAGTCATTCAGGGTTTGACTTCTGCTGGTGTTGCTGCGCCTGCTGCTGCTGAACGTGTGGCTGTCACCACTGCAGCTGTTCAAGGCAACAGTGGCAAGCATAGACAAGGACGCCAAGCAGGTTGTGCTGTCGGACGGCCAGGTCATTCAGTATGACAGCTTGATCAGCAGCATGCCGCTGGATGTGACGCTAAGCTGGCTAGGCAAGCAGGAGTGGGCGCAAGGGCTGCAGTACAGCAGCACACACATCATCGGCATTGGCATACGCGGCAGCTGGTGAGTGCGGTGGGGTGAGGCGCTGTGTGCATTGTTTGTGCTGTGCCGGTGATAGTGAGGATGATGATGGTGGTGGTGGTGGTGGTGGTGGTGGTGGTGGTGGCGGTGGCGGTGGTGGCGAAGCGTGGCAGTGCAGCAGGTGTATTTAAGATGTGCATGTGCACAGCTGTGTGATCATGTAATGACCTGCATGTGGGGGTCATCACAAGGTCAGCTGCAAGCACGGTGCGGCACTCAGGCAACAGCTCTTCATCAATTTGAAAAGCAATTTGAAAAGCAATAGCGTAATGCGACTGGCTACAGCTACTGTTGAGACAAGTTCAGACTATTGTTGACTCTGTTTTGTCGTATTACATGGAAAGCGACGCGTTTCGGGCTCTTCACCCTTCATCAGGCTTCAATCCTGTGAACACGGACAGAATCAACAAATACTCGCCATCAGAAGCACACAACAACAGGGTGCAGGTTTTGGGGTGAGGTCACTGGCCATGTTGCCAGTGGCTCGAACCCTGTACAATACTGCACTGCAAAAGCCTGATGAAGGGTGAAGAGCCCGAAACGCGTCGCTTTCCATGTAATACGACAAAACAGAGTCAACAATAGTCTGAACTTGTCTCAACAGTAGCTGTAGCCAGTCGCACTGCGCTATTGCTTTTCAAATGACTGCGCTTGTTGTTTATGTGTCAACCCGTGCAGTCCGCATGGCAGCAAGTGCTGGCTGTACTTCCCCGAAGACAACTGCCCCTACTACCGCGCAACAGTGTTCAGCAACTACGCAGACGCCAACTGCCCAGCGCCAGACGCACAGCTGCCGACACTGTGCCTAGCAGATGGCAGCGATGCAGCAGCAGCAAACGGCAGCAGCAGCAGCAGTGGGCCGTACTGGAGCCTGATGTTCGAGGTCAGTGAGAGCAGCTTCAAGCCTGTGGCGCAGCAGCCGGTGCAGCTGGGAGGCACAGCCGGCACATGGTGAGTGGCGCTATATTGATGGTGGGCTTGCCGTTGTTGGTTGGTGTTGCTGATGTGTACAATTGGTGTTGCTGATGTGTACAATTGGTGTTGCTGATGTGTACAATTGAGCAGCAGCCAGTGCAGCTGGGAGGCACAGCAGGCACATGGTGGGTGGCGCTCACGGGTGGTAGTTCACCTGCACGCCAGCATTGTGGCACGTTGTGCATGCCTAAGCCTTGTGCAAGGGGAGGCAAACCGCAGCGATGGTGAGGCAAGCATGAGCTGGAACCTGAGGATTGCGGCGTATGCTTCACCGCATGTGATGCGCGCCCAGCCTAACACCGCCGCACTGCTAGATGTACTGGCCCAGCTGCCTGCCTTACGAGCCGCTGTTCTGGCGCTGTCTCAAAGCATTCTTTTGGCTGCCCCATCATTGCCTGCAACATACGTTGCTGTTGCGTACACTCGATCTTCATTCTGCAGGCCTGCAGTGGTGCAAGAAACGCTGCAAGGTGCAGTGGCAACGCAGCTGCTGTGCCCATGTGACGAGGTGGTTAGCATCTTCCACAGGCGCCTGGAGCATGGCTACCCCACGCCCAGCCTGGGGCGAGATGCTTTGCTGGCGCAGGCGCTGCCGTGGCTGCAGCAGGCAGGCATCTGGAGCAGGGGGCGCTTCGGCTCGTACAAGGTGGGTGTCAGGGCAGGGCTGTTGTGCAAGGGATTTGGGCAGCTGAGGTCTGCACTGATGCTGTGTCTGTTGGTTCAACATGCTGTGCAGCAGGCAGGCATTTGGAGCAAGGGGTCCCGCGGCTCGTACATGATGCCTTTTGGGGTAGCGTATGTTGAGTGATCTGCTACCTGCCATGTACAGGTGAATGCTGTTCCTCATCAACCACATGACCGCATGCAACATACGCATCGCAACTAGCTGACACTATCCCCAATCTTTGATGTAGAGCGCGCGTTGACTCTGCTTGCTCACTGCTGCTGCTGCTGCAGTACGAGGTTGCCAACCAGGACCACAGCATGATGCTGGGCGTGGAGGCAGTGGACAACATCCTGCTTGGCACCAAGGAGCTCACACTGGCACACCCTGACATTGTCAACGCGCAGAAGAACACAGCGATGCGATACACTGCAGCCGCCAGCAGAAAGAAGTGCAGTGGCAGTAGCAGCAGGAGAACAGCTGCGTGTGACAGCCAGTAATGGCCCTTTCTTCATTGCTTATCAGGCGTAACATAGTGGAGCGCCCTTGCATATCTGCTTTGGTATGCTGAGGGTTTGCGAGGAGTGCATACAAAGATAGGGGACCATTCATCATCATCATGTTACCCATTAAGCCATAGCATCAACGCCATCGGCCATTGTCATCATCATCATCATCATCATCATCATCATCATCATCATCATCATCATCATCATCATCAAATTACCAGATCAAGCCATAGCATCAACGCCATCGGCCCCGCGCCCCCCCGGGGCGGAAGAAAGAGGGAGCACCGCTTCATTATGTTTGCAACTATTACGCACATCCCAAGCTTTCACAAGATACGCAGCAATGCTCCTAGACACCAGTCCGCAAACCCCCTTGCTACCCCAAACATCATCAGAAACAAAACGCAACAACTTGGTCGATGCATCAGTCAATGACAATACATTGCGCAATTTTCCAGCGCCACCAGCAACTGTCTGTTGCAAAACAGACCGAATCTCATCCAACATAGTATCTCTTTGAGCAGAAGTGGCAGGACAAACAAACATCAGATGTCATCATCATCATCATGTTACCCATTAAGCCATAGCATCAACGCCATCGGCCCCGCGCCCCTCAGGAGCGGAAGAAAGAGGGAGCACTGCTCCATTGTGTTTGCAAATATTACGCACATCCCAAGCTTGGACAAGATACTCAGCAATGCTCCTAGATATCACTCGGCACACCCCCCTACTACCCCAAATATCATCAGAAACAAAACGCAACAACGCAACAACGCAGAAACAAACATCAGATGTGACAAAGACTCAACATTCTGACCACAAGCAGGACACGCTGTATTAGAATCTGCTCTGCTACCCCCATAACGACTGGTACGCTCGTGCACACAAAGACATCCCATGCGAGCACGCATCAGCAACTCAACGCCACGTGTTGGCACACCAGCACACAAAAATGGCCTGGGCCGTTTGAAGCGCATGGCATCAGCATGCGTAGGGTGAACATGCATGACATAACGGCTCAAAGTAGAGTGTTGCAGTGATTCACAAGCAATTCTATCGGCATGCATTGGGGACCATTGTACAATATGACGCTCTGTTTGTTTCACCGTCACTCTGCATATGCCCAAGACTGCATCAAGCATCATTGATTGATCCTGCACATTGAACTCAACCCGTTCCCAATACGCCAAGCATGCATTATAGTGCCACACAGGGCTTGGATTGGTGTTCAACTCCAGGTTGATGTTGGACATCCTGTACAGTAGCTACTGTCTGTAGCCCACTGCATCATGCAGCCATGATGGCTGACTCATGCGCGAGCATCACGTGGCTCAAGTGTGCAGGCCGAGTGCAAAGTCTGACGCTTGTGGGGTTTTTGGGTCGGACATTGACACAAAACTAGGCAGCATTTCCGCGTCAGCGGCATCGTCAGGCCTGGCGTCTGCTGCCAGCTGGCACGTCAATGACAGAAATGGCATGACGCATGGCTTTGACTTGCCGTAGCCATGGCATGCCTGATGTGCCCAAGTACATCCGTGTCAACGCATTGTTGTACGATACTGCTGGTCTTTTGGGCAACAATTACAGCACAGCTGTTTGCAGCAAACCAGCCTGCTGGTCCTGAGGATCTGTTTGCTGTGATCGGCCGAGTTCACTTGGCATTGGGCCGTTCGTCACCATGTATAACGCTACGGTAGGTTCTGTGCGCGCTTTGATCGCTGCAAGCGAGGCCAGCTGCCTTGGCAGCAGCAGCTGCTGCTCTCGGGACGGCTGACGAGACCACTACACACGCCTGCACGTTTTGGATGCGTGTGATGTAACTGCAGGTTGCTTACATTGTGATGGGCGTCTACCTGCTGTGCGTCTGTGCAGCTGGCATGTGGGGCGCCTGGCAGCACCAGCGAGGAGCACGCAACACCAGCAAAAAGGTACACAACAGCGCACATTGATGCAACGTTCGTTTCAAATCGCAAGAACTATGAGATCCTGCGTTTCCTCAGACAGAAAAAAGCCCTCGCCGGGAGGTCCCGTGCCAGCCTGGCGATCGCGTCTTGTGCCTGCTCAGGGCAAGTTCAGCAGTTGATGCTATGTTTCAATGCGTTAAGCTTCGTTTGCCTTGGGCGCTAGCAGGCACGCGTGACCAATCTGCTACTGCCGCCTTGCTGCTGCTGCTGCTGTCCTCCTGCTCTGCATTTGACCGACAGGTTCAGGAGCACTATGTCGCAGGCGCGGGCTTGGCTACCATTGTATGGTTTTTCACCATGTCGGGTGAGCCAGCAAGAGCAGCTCACAGCTTCACAAGCTCAGCTCAAAAGTGGCCATGGTACCAGCTGCTATCAGCAGCACTGCAGCAGCAGCAGCAGCAGCAGTCCGCACGGAAGCTGCAGCTTTTGTCAAACCTCGCACAGCAAAGTATCTGGTCTTCGTCGTAAGCTGTATACAGTGTGTGTGGTGCCTGGAACTAATGACTGTGCGTATTCGCCAGGCAAGGCATCAAGTGAAGTGCTACATTGCCTACGCTGTGGTTGTTTCACAGCGTCAACCTGTGCATGCATGCTCAGCTACCAACTTGCACTCTCCCTTTTCAAACACTTTTTTAACACTCTGAACACCGACATCTGCTGATGTGGCGTCTGCCTGTGCGCTATGCTTCCTGCAGCCTCGCTGTTCTCTGGTTACACTGTCAGTGGGTGAGTGATGCCGTGCTGGCTGGCGGCCACAAATCTTCTTGTAGCTTTTGCAAGGATTCCACTCCCACTCACATGACAGCATGTCGCGTCTGGCATTGGCGGCTGTGCCCTCTCATCCAGGCCAAGTGTCAACATTCACAACAGAGCTCAACACTGTCAGCGCCTCATGTATCAGACATGTTTTTGCAGAACCGTAGATTTTTTGTTGATCACGTCAGACACACCAGCGACAAAAGAAGACCTGCTTACATCGTGCTCTCACACGTGTCTCTGTGGTTGCGCTGTGCCCTGCAGTATTGTCGCTGAGGCGTACAACTTGGGCTGGGTGGCCACGCGCTGGATCCCAGGAGGCGTGGGAGTCTACATGGGCTTCCTCATCATGTGAGCGCTGTGCAAGAGTATGTACAGATTGCAGACCGTGAGAGTGAGAGCCTGACATGTGGTTTGCCTGCAACAACAACAGCAGCAGCAGCCGTATTCATGAGGTGGTTACCTGGTGAGGTAGCTACAGAATGCCCGTTCTATGCACATCATACATGGCTTGTACCTGCGTGTAAGCTGCTGGTGCACTGGACTGTTGGCTGCAGGGCACCCCGCTTCCATGCGCTGGGCAAGTCTCGCGGCTACGTGACTGTCAGCGAGTTCATCTACGACCGCTACCTGCCACCATCAGGAGCGCCCTGGGTGAGCGCAGCGGCTATGCAACATCACAGCACGCATGCTGCAGCAGCAGCAGCAGTTGTGTGTTGAAGCAGCAGCAGCAGCAGCAGCAGCAGCAGCAGCAGCAGCAGATTTAGTCGCGCGTCGCAGCAGGAGCAGGATGAGCAAGCAAACAGCATTGCTCCTTGCTCGTGCAGCAGCAGGACCCGTTGTGCGTGTCTGGATTGTTTTTTGACAGGCGCAGAAGCAGCTGACTATCTTATTCAGCCAGCTGGCAGGCAGCATGCCATGCACTGCACTGACACAGCAACACCTGCAGCTGTGCTCCATCGGCTATCAGGCGCTCAACAGCACTCTCTGGGTGTGATTGTTTGGCTGCTGTGTGCTGCTGCTGCTGCAGGTGGCGCATGCGCTGCGCCTGATCAGCTTCTTCGCGCTGCAGCTGCCCATCTTCACCTACCTCATCACGCAGTTCCAGGTGCGGCGGTTTTTTTGAAAGCCATCGCAGCTGCTTGTCAAGCTGCTCGTTTGCCTTTCCCAGTGTGCACCAGGACGATAGCTAGCTATGAGGAGCAGCCTACTTGATGCAGCACTGGTGTGCGGAGCTGATGTCATAATGACGCTGACGCTTCCATGTGTGTGCTGGATTGGTCCACACACGGAAGCGTCGCATCATTATGACATCAGCGTCATTATGACATCAGCTCCGCACAACAGTGCTGCATCAAGTAGGCTGCTCCTCATAGCTAGCTATCGTCCTAGAAGCGGACATTCACATCTCATCAAACCTTGATTGCTTGTGGGCCATTGCTTTACTGTGCAGGCGCTGGGCACTGAGGTGCCTGGCTCTGCAGAATTTGGATTTGATGCACACACATGTTGAACAACACTTACGTGCAGGACACAAGGTTGCGACAAAGTTGACCATCGCATCGCTGTGCAGGCGCTAGGCACTGAGGTGCCTTACGCCACCTGGCTCTGCAGAATCAGCATCTGGTTCCTAGATTCACTTATCAATGCACTTGCTTGTGGACCATTGCTGTGCTGTGCAGGCTTTGGGTACTGAGGTGCGCACCTTCACTGGGGGCGAGATCAGCGCCACGACTGCGGTGCTGGTGGCAGCGGCAGTGCTGCTGGTGTGCGACCTGCTGGGAGGCATGCGGGCTGTGGCCTACACAGGTGCGTTGGCTGGCTTATCGTCCTGTACAGTTCTCTTTGATGGGGGTGGTGCTGCAGAGTGTGGTGCTGTTCATCGGCATTGTCATCTTCCTGGTGGTGCAGAGCATGCGTTGCCTGTATTGAGCTTGCCCCAACTCAGGATGCTCTCTGCACTGTGTTGCCGGTTAGCAGATGTGCTGCAGGGTGTGGTGCTGTTCATTGGCAGCATCATCTTCCGTTTGTGCAGAGCATGTTGTCATCTCTGAGCTCGTTTCAACGCTGTACTGTACTGCACTCTGCTCTGTTATGTTGTCCCTATCTGCAGATGTGCTTCAGGGTGTGGTGCTGTTTGTTGGCAGCATCATCTTCCTGGTGGTGCAGAAGACAGAGCTTGGAGGCCTGCCCGCTGCTGCACTGTTCTACCGCAACCCCGCCAATGCAGCAGCACCCAACGTGGCCCTGATGCAGAACATCCCGCCAGCCAGCACCATCGTGGCTTACTGGGACTTTTGCTTCAAGGTGAGCTGTTATAACATAGCATCATAACATCAGGAATGCTGATGTGGTCAGCCGTGCGGTATGTTCGTCAGCTGGGCATGCATGCTCTTGTCGCAATTGCTGCCGTTGATTTCCTCATTTCATCAGCTGGGTCCACCACAGAGGCCCTGCAATGAACATCATTGCGGAAAATAGTACACCATCCAGCCCCACCACACTTGAGGAACTGTCCGCCGTGTTGCTGCTGCTGTTGCTGCTGCAGACGGCCATCGCGGCCACCATGTTCCCGCACCTGACTACACGCCTGTTTGCGGCCAAGGACGCTGCAGTCATGCGCAGGGGCATGGCCGTCATGAACTTCAGGTGGGGCTAGCATCCATGATGTGATAACGTTGTTTCACAGGCCTGCACTGCTGACCATGTCAGCATTCATATTGTAATAATGTTACTGGCAGTGGGGCATGGTCGTGAACTTTAGGTGCGCGCAACTGCAGCAGCAAGCTGCCAAACTGTCTACAAGTTGCGTTTGCTGGGTGGAGGTGGTTTCTCTGGCTCCGCAAGATGCGAGAGCTGCTGCTGCTGTATATATAGCCGGCACGTGTTAGCATGTTGTATCGTTCTCAACATGTCGGCTGAATCTGCTGCTGTACCCATGCAACCTGCCCACTCCTGTCGCTGCTTGTGCCATGCTTGCTCCGGAGCCTGGCTGCAGCTTCTTCATCATGTCGTCAGGTTTCCCGCCTGCTGCTGCTGCCGCCTGTCCTCCGCAGCTTCTTCATGGTGCAGCTGTCGTCCATGATCACGGGCTGGGTGGTTGTGCTTGTCTTGTTGGTGCCGTACCTAATGTTGTCCTCAGATTCTCCGCCTGCTGCTGCTGCCACCCCCTTTTCTCCGCAGCTTCTTCGTCGTGCAGCTGTCATCAATGATCACTGGCTGGGTGGCCATCAGCGCCCTGGCAGGGCCACTGCCCAAGGGCACGAGCGTGTTCAGTGCTGTGCTGGCAAAGGTTGCTGCGGAGGGCGTGGGGCAGACCGTGCTGGCTGCGCTGCTGCTGGCCTCAGGTGCGCGAAGCATGGACAACATGGGTGTTTCTGTGCAGTTGCCTTTCCAGCTGCAGGGCAAGTGTCTGGCAGTTTGCTGGCAGCACACTCTAGCTATGGGTCAGGTGGCGCTAGTTGGGCAATGTTTTTTGCATGTTTTTGGCTGGTCGTCAGGGTGTCGCTGCCCAAGGGCACCAGCGTGTTCAGTGCTGTGCTGGCAAAGGTGGCTGCGGAGGGCGTGGGGCAGACCGTGCTGGCTGCACTGCTGCTGGCCTCAGGTGCGCAGGGATTGTTTGTTATGATGCTCTGCAAAATTTGCAGCATTTGGTGATGACTTGAAGGAGCGGCTCTGTGTGTCACAGCACATCGATGCTAGCTATATGCGTCGAGTCGTCTACGTAGAGCTGGTTGGGTTTGCTTCTGCAGCGGTGCTGGTTGCGCAAAGCTGCTGTGCTGGTTTTCACCATTCACTCAGTGACTCATCATACTGCTGGTGGTGCGGACATATGCCTGCTTTGTGCTGCTGCTGCAACCTTGTGTGCCATTTTGTGCACTGATGCTGCCCATGCGCACCCTGCATTGACATGCTCGCCTTTGCTTTCCAACCGCTGCTACATGTCTCATGATCTATGCATTTGCAGCCGTGTGTGCCAGGTTGCGTTCTGCTTACTCAGCGCTCCATATGTCTTGCACATGTGTTTCTGCTCGCTCACCTTGGCACCTACTTCCTGCCCCTCAGTCCAACGTTCTCTGCTCCTGCAGCCATGTGTGCCATGATGAGCACTGCCGACTCAGCGCTGCTGGCCGTCCCATATGTTGCATTACATGTGTCTCACTTCGCTTTCCATTTGCTGCCTCTGCATGTTCTGCAGCCGTGTGTGCCATGATGAGTACTGCCGACTCAGCGCTGCTGGCCTTCAGCTCCATGTGGGTGCGCGACCTGTTCAAGCCCTACCTGTGCAAGCATGCAACAGAGAACCAGCAGATCTGGTTTGGCCGCGTCATGAGCGTCATTGGACTCGCCATCGGCGTCATGCTGGGACTCTTTACTATCGAGAAAGGCGTCCCGTGAGTGCTGCTTTGGCTGTTGCGTGGTGCTGTTGCGAATGCTGTTTATGTGCAGGTTGGGCAGTTAACTAGGCGTCTGCCCTGAGACATGCTGGTTGGTAACTTCACTACCTTGTAGCGCAGCTTCAGCAGTTTTGGCCGGCGGCATCTGCGCAGTAGTTGCCAGCTGCCAGCCGCCAGCCACTGCACCATGGGGTGGAAGTGTGACATCATACGCAGAGCTGTGCATGCCATGATTGGCTGTGGCTATTTTAGCTACAAAGGTTGTAATCGGTATTGACCTCTTATGATGCCGTGTAGGCTGACACTTGCCTCCTTGTTCCCGCCTCGTCATCTGCCGCCGTGCCGCCTTGCAGGAACCTGACTGCGCTGTTCTCGCTGCAGAACACCACGCCCATCCACGTGGCGCCTGCCGTGTGGCTCGGCCTGCACTGGAAGGGCCTGCGCGGCGAGGCCGTGATCGCCGGCATGATCTCCGGACTGGCTGTTACAGTCGGCCTTGTCTTCTCTCCGGTCAACGTTCGCCTCGCTGCCGGCCTCGACCAGACAGCATGCGGCCTGTCGACTGCTATGATCGGGTTCTTCGTGAATATCTCGATCACAGTTGTGCTTGGCCTGATCATGCAGCATAAGCCTGAGGTGTTCGGCAAGGCAGTTGCAGCAGTGCGCAACATGGTGCCTGCATACGAGCACATCAATGTGGGTGGTCGCCGCGACGGCCTGCTGAACCCGTACCTCTGGGCTGGTATGGTGCTGGCACTGCTGTTTTCTGTGCCTTTCTACCGTACCCCTGGGAGCCCCGACAAGTTCATTGGTGACATGGCCTCATGGGCGTTTGTGGCGCTGTTCTGCTCTGGTATTCTGGCGAGTCTGGCGGCGTTCGGGTACATGTACCTCTGGGAGGATTGGACAGTTGAGGAGCTCCCTGCTACTGCTGATGGCAAGGGTGTGGATGGCCCTACTGCTGCTGAGCAGGAGCTGTCTGCTGCTGTTGCAGCAAGCAAGGATGTAGCTGCCTAAGCGTGTGCGAATGGCTGCAGCTTGGGTCGTGTTATGTTGCTGCTGTGCGATGGTGCACAGGCAGCACTGGCAGGTGTTTGCTGTTGTAGATGTCGATACATCGACTTGCTGGTGACGATTGGGTGTGCAGCGGACCGCGGTATGACTGGTCCAATGTTGTTGTTTGACGACATGCTTGCAGACAGCACATGTTACTTGCTAGCGAGATGCGGAGTTACACCGGCGTTTGATGTCAGATCGACCTGGTTTTGGAGCAATAACAGCAGGTGGCTTTGCCGCCTGTACATGGTTGATGATTTGAATGCGACAGTTGTACCTGTAGTGCAGACCGCAGTGCAGCGTTCTACACCTGCTGCGACATCTGCAGCAAGTTGTGTATGTGAAGCACATTTCGCAGCTTGAACAGTCGTGTATATAGCCTCGGACATTCTGTCTTGCCTCGCCCTCGATGGTGAGGGGTGTCCGGAGTGCGCTGTTATGTCAATATGTTATTTCAATCGTAGTAGTTGAGCCAAGCAGCTCATGTGTGCTCTGCAGCATGGTGGGCGCACGAGGCCCATGTTGCGGCTGTAGCGGCCGGGCATGTGCGGTAGCGGTGTGTGCGCGTATCGTGGACCACCTGTGTGCCGTCTGGGTGCCCATCCAGGTGCAGTCTTGTACGCTTCTCTCAAAGCAGTGCAGCTGGCACATTTGAGGAGTGCAGATGCACACCCCTGCAGCCAGATTGGAATTTATGGTTCTCTGTATTACCCTGTTACATGGTCAGCAGCTGCAATGAACAGCACCCCCTGTTCGAGGCAGGATAATTCACATGCAGGCTTGGCGTGTTGTTGGTGATATTCTTTCACATCTAGTTGCTGCACATCGGTTGCTGCAAATAGCAGGTGCACCCTGCAGCAGTGTCATGTCATGACATGTGCTGCCTGGGTTTCTGGATCAGTACATTTTCCGTAAGAAGAAATCATAGCGTGTGTTTTGACCGGTGGACTGCTGTTTGCGCCACAGGCCGCCTGGGCTGAGGGGTTTCAGGTTTTGCTGGCGGCTGGTGTTGATGCTCAGACGCATGTTTAGCACCAGCGCTTTTACTATCTTAATAATAAAATCACCATTTATGGTGTTTATGCCAGCAAAGCATCCTTTTCAGGGTGGGCTTAGCTGGGTGGGGTTCTTGGAATGTCATCTGCAGTGTTACTGCCATGGAGGGTGATTTATGCCGGGCTGGCCGCAGGGCTCCCTATGTTCCTGTTTTCCGTTACATTGTTACACTGGTAGACGTACCGAAGCTGGAGTCATTCCAGCAAGGCCAACACAAGGCCAAAAGACAAAACAGGAATGGGTGGGAAGGGCGGGTGTCGCGAAGCGACAAAACAGGAACATAGAGAGCCCTGCGGCCAGCCCGGCATAAATCACCCTCCATGGCAGTAACACTGCAGATGACATTCCAAGAACCCCACCCAGCTCAGCCCACCCTGAAAAGGATGCTTTGCTGGCATAAACACCATAAATGGTGATTTTATGCTGCGCTGCAGCAGGGGAACAGTTACGCCGACCCATCAAACAGCAGAACGAGTCAAACGTAGAGAGTGAACGACGCAGTCGCCATCTACTGAAACATCGACAGAACAGCAGCATCACACTGCACAACGCGAGCATACAAATCGATCATGCCTGCAGACTTCCACTTGAGCCAGACACGAATGGTCTCCCGAGACACTCCTGCAGCCATCATGGCTGACACAGCACCAATGCGCAGAGAGTGCGAGGAAAACCCAGCCACAGACACACCAACACCATAGAGCTGCACAAAGGCTGAAACTTGCTCATCCACAAAAGCCTCACTCAGCTGACGCCGAGAAGACCCCAGGGGAGCCAGCAGCGGCCTGTCTGCTGCCCAGGTACGGCGCGCATGGCAGTGCTCATACAACAGACTGAACACACGCCGCCAGAAGTCGCCCCCATTTGGGCTACGAACGTCCCCCAGGTGCAGGGGAATCACCCAATCAGCAAAAGCACGCGGCTGCAGTCGCCGCTTCAACCCTTGCGCACGCAGCAGCAAACGGCTGCCGCTGACCTCCAAGTCACCAACAGTAAGGGCCGCCAAAGAAGTGCCACGCAAACCAGTCAGCAAGCCAAGCAGCACCGTGACCACCGGCAACTGAGCTAGATGCGTAGAAGCAGACCCCGCGGTAGCCTGAAGAGGCACCACCGCTGCCAAAGCCCGGGCCAACATACGCACAAGAACCGGCTGGCGCTCCACAGAAGGAGCCGCTGGCACAAGAATGCGGCCCAGACCACTCATGTACAACCTGTGCTGTGCGTCTGCCACCACAGGCACAGGAAGACCACGCAGGACATGCACACCATTGACAGCAGAAACATTGCATGCCAAAGAACCTGCCCCAACAGCGCCAGAGCGCGCCTGACGCGCTACAAACAAGTGCACTGCTTCACGTGTAGTTGGCAGGCACTGCAGTTCAGGAACATGCTCACAGCAGAACTCAGCAAAAACACGGAACGTGATCATCTACATTAGTGGGTAGATGTGCCATCAGCAAAAGCATGACACAAAGCACTAAGCAGCACACGCTGCTCAGCCTCATCGGCTGCTGGATACATCCTGCTAACTGCCCAAGAACACAACTGCAGCCAGGGACTACCTGCCACCTGCTCATCAACGCCATACTTGGCTGCTGCAGCAGCTGCTCGCCGCGGCCGAGTACGATCAGCCAGCAGATCCAACACCTGAACACCAGTCAGAGCGCTGCTGCTAACTAGCTCTCCAGCCTCACCGCCACCAGCGGCCATCTAGCCCGAATCAAGCTGTTGGCCCCGCGCCTGAACATTGCTCCCAGCGGCAGGCAGCGCACAGACTTAGCACGCGCAAGCAGAGCTGGATACCACGCAGAGGAAGGGAAGTCTGGCACAAGAAGCATGCAACGCACATGCGGAGTACTCTGCAGCTTCGTCACAACCCGGCTTATGAGAGACCAGGGGGGTGCACAGTAAGCGTTCTCCCCCTCCCATGACTGTAGTAAAGCATTAGCCCCAGCTGCACCCTGCCCTCCTAGCATGCTGTAGAATTTGGGCAGCTTAGCATTGTCTGCTGACGCAAACAGATCTATGCTGTGGGGGCCGTAGCTGCTGTTCAGCTGCTTGAACACTCGCATGTCTAGCAACCACTCTGCATCACACTTGAATCGCGACAAAGAATCAGCTGGGTTTGCCTCGGACTTGACAAGCCTAGGCAGCAATGTAATGCGCTGCCGATCACACAACCATAAAATCTTACGCAGCAGCCGCATGAGGTCCACACTAGCAGAAGCCCAGTAACGCAGGCCATAGAACGCAGCAGAGTTGTCAATCACACATTCCACCACCTGCTGCTTGAGGCTAGGCAGCGCACTACGCAACGCAAAGCGGACGGCTGCTAACTCTCCCACCATGCTTGCGGCGCATACCAGGAGCCCAACGCCCCTGCAGCTGCAGCAACGTAGACCCTGCCACCACAACAGCGCCCCATCCCTCATCCGATGCATCCGTGATCATCACACGCGACACAGAGGGGGGCCAAATGAAGCAACCATTCCAGCGCTTAGGGAAGGAAGCGAGCATCTTCACATCACGCACGGTCTGGTTGCTGAGCTTGACCTTGTCGGCCCAGCTGCCCTTACCCTTCAGGGCAGCATACAACTCGCGCGCAAAGAACCTAGCACCACTGAACGCCAAAGATACACACACTGCCAGGCCTGCCAAACGAGCCACCAAACGAGCAGGCACCCAACGCGCTGACCTGCTAACCTCTGACAGTACCTGCTTAGCGCAGGCCTTGATCTTGGCTATCCTCTCATCCGGTATCGTAAACACACCACTAGCCGTATCTACTATCAAACCCAAATGCAACTTTATTGTTTCAAGCTCCTAAGACGACTTCTTCTCATTAGCTTTCAGGCCCAGATAGGACAGCAGCGCCTTAGCGTAAGCCACCCCACCTGTACCATCAGCGCCTGGCGCGAAAAGCAGCAGGAAGTCGTCAAGGAAGACGCGGCTGCGAACGGGATCACTGCTGATCACCCCACCCTCCACAGGAATAGGAGGAGGGTTTGCCAGCCAAGCCCCTAGCTGCTGACTGAGACGCATGAACCACGCAGGTGACCCACTCCACCCAAAAGGCAGCGCCACCATCTGATAACACACACCCTGCACCCTGAACCCAAAATACTGCTGATAGTCAGGGTGAACGAACATGTGAAAGTACCCGTCAGCCAAATCAAACGCACTCATGCGGTCGTTAGGCTGCAGTGCTTCACTCAGGGTATACAAACCCTGGTCGTAAACGGTGGGATACTCCGGGCCGCAGGAGTTAACAGGGCCGGCAGTCCACTGCCAGCCTGTAACCACCTGAGTGTTTGGGCGCCAGAAACGCAAAGTTGCACCGCTCAAGCTGCTCAACTACCTTAATGGCTTCAACACTCAAATAGTGATCACGCAGCGACTCCCACGCCTGCAGCTGCTCACCCCCTAGCCAAAGACCACCATAATCATACGGCTGCGGCAGCTGGTCAAACTCGGGCACTACTCCATGCCTCAATGCCTGCACAAGCTCAGGATCTGCGCCTAAAGCCTCCCAACGCCCAGCCAAACCCTGTAACGCTCTCCACATCCCGCACTAGTGCTCACCCGCTGTGCCTTCTGCAGCCTGCGACTGGCGGGTGTTGTAAGGGTGCCTGCCCCCCTGCTGCTGCTGCTGCTGCTGGCCCAGCCGGCCTCGACGGCCACGGCCGCCGCCGCGCCCCTGCCCTGACAGGTTGTAGTCATTTGAAGCGCCCTGCTTGATAGCAGTGGTGGTCTTCTTGTCCCTGTAGCTTGCCACAGCACCCAGCACAGTGCTGGAGGTGACAGGCAGGTCAGCTGTGCCAGCGATAGCGTTCTCCACTGCTGCTACCAGCCCCGGCTCACGATCCCTGTGCTCCCCAAAGACCTTCAGGAAGTCCAGGCGAGTCACGCCTAGCGCCACCACTGCGTCTGCAGTACTGCGAAAGCTCTGCGCTGCGCGTCATCCTGCACTGCCGGAATAATGCGCGCTAGCTCCGCTATGGCGTCATACAGGAAGCTGACGATGCTGGCCCACCAGCGGGACTCGTGCCCCATAGCCCCGACACCGCCCTGAGCCACAGCGATGTAGCCCCTGTCTGTGCGTAAATCTAGCAGCGCAGGTGACTCAGGAGCATATGCCGGACGCGGTACTAGATTGCTAGCGATGTGTGGAATTTCACCAACGGCCGTAGGCAGAGCTACGTTGGGTGCTAGCAGCGGGCACGACAACTGTTGGTTCGGACGCCCTACTAGAGCGGGCTCCGACCTCTTCTGCACTCGAAAAACGTGCAAACTCGTTCTGCGATGCTGTCAGCGCAGCGTTCATTTCTTCCTGCGAACGCTGTGCCATTGCGACGTCTACCACTGCCGAAAACGGCAGCAAAACAGGAACATAGAGAGCCCTGCGGCCAGCCCGGCATAAATCACCCTCCATGGCAGTAACACTGCAGATGACATACCAACAACCAGGCTGAGTGTGCCTGTACTAGTTGAACAAGTTGCTGTGCGCGCAGCAGTTGGTGCTTTTTGGGATGCGCTGGCAGATTTTGCTGCTACCGCTAGAGTACCTAGTCGGTGTAGGAACCAGCTGCTCACATGTCAGCCATTTGTTGCTTGGCACACTGTCTTGCGAGGCAATGGCTTACGGGTGATTCGCAGATGATGCCATGTGCAATTGTGTGTTATTGCTTGACCTGCTTTCCACATGTACACCTGCTTGCGTGCTTGCTTTGCATGCTGTCAGCACGAGGCAGTTGCGCTGCCAGGCTGTTGGGTGAGTATTGACATCAGTGCATACTTGCTTCATGCTGATGACATGCAGTGCTCTCAAAAGCCAGCACACTACTCACATTTACACATGTACTGCCTTGCGTCTGTATCAGCATTTTGCTGGGTCAGCGAAGCATGTTCAGCCTGCCCTCTACACTGGAAGATGTATAGACTGCTGTCACCAACACTGATTAGAATACTGCATTCATGCCCGAAGATTCCCAGAGTGCAGCCAAATTGCGTGTCGTAAGGAAGACGGTTATGCTAGCATAACCAATGTCATACATTACGCACAGAGGTTTTTCTGGGGTTAAAACCTCAGAGTGACAGCCCGAGCTGAACCGCTTGCAGCTTCCTATTTTACCAGGTGTCTGTGGTGGCGTATGCCGCATGAACACACCGTGTAACCCCTCTATCTATCTATATACCAACAACCCCACCTAGCTCAGCCCACCCTGAAAAGGATGCTTTGCTGGCATAAACACCATATATAAATGGTGATTTCTCAACGCCGCAGCATTGGGGAGTCACGGCGGACGCCACATAACGTACCAGCAACGTACCAGCAACGTCTCTGTTGTGAATCAGTGTTGTCTTGGCCTGCATCCTGCTGACAGCATGTCACCCCCAGCAGTGCCCAACCTGAGCACTGCCCTGTTCGACAGTCTTACATATGACAGCATATACCTGTTCCTACCTGCTCTACATGTTGATATGTTCGTGTTGTGATGTGTTCCCAGTATGATCAAAGGCCCCCGACAATGACCGATGTGCCGGGGCGACTAATAATAATAGAGCTGGAAGCTTCCACCGGCAGCTTCCTGCGTAATCCCGGCTCCAGCCGAGGCATAGACGGACTATATAAGTCCCTGACTTTGTATTCAACTGTAACGTGCCTACTCCTTAGCGTTCGTCTCTACCTAAGTCTACTTCACACCAGGCCGTAACCTTTAACAGGTTATGAGCCCATCACGCTTCCACTGCGCAACACACTCAACTTCAACACAGTAGACTTCACCTCAGCCCATCGCTTCCCTACCTATCTAGCTCAGCTTAGCTAACAGGCATCGTTCACAGGCCGAGCCCCTCGTCTACCCTCCAGGCCGGCCCTTCGACCCTCCAGTCATCGTTTGCTGGACTTCGACATCAACTGCGACCTTATCTGAGTATCGCGAGGACTTCAGCAGTCCTATTACTGTGGCAACAGGCTGCCTTCGACCCTGCAGCACTATATCAGGCTGCCTTTGCCACAACAGCACTAGCAGCACCATACCGGGCTGCCTTCAATAAACTGCCTGTGGATCTACAGCTCAGCACAGCTGCAGCCTTTGCTTCAATATCCACCCTCGCAGCTTAGCAGCCTTGCATCGCCGCCTTCGAGAAGTTCAGTAGCAGCTTCGCAGCTACCCTTGTTCCGAGCCAGATTTCATCAATCAATTCAAAACTCGGTGCCACAGCAATTCAGCCTCTATCAGATTTGTTCTTTGAGTACACCTAAGCCTCGGTACCGCTGCTCTGTCCTTCGTTGCGCCCGCAGGAGACCTACCGGCTACGACTCTCCCGGTGCAGCAACAAGGCGCCCTCCGTGTCTCCCGCACCGGGAACCCAAGCACACGGTTAGGGTGGACTACCACAGAGCCTACCAGGCCCGACTCCCAGACCAAATACCCGTATCAGCCAGCTCTTAGTCAGCCCATAGTCAGCTGCAGCTAACGCTGCAGCGCTGCAGCCCATCGCTGCAGTTCCAGCTACCTGGCCGCAGCACCCCAGCTGCAGCTCAGCTAGCTCAACATGAACGAGCTCGGCCTCACCACCGGCCTGCGAGTTCGCTTTGGCGAAGTGCACCACTCAGAGTGGAAAAGGCACGTAATCTCCCACGCAGACGCCAAGGGATGGCTGGCAGCCCTCACCTCAGCTGATGACCCCAACTCTGGCAAGCTGCTGTACCTCATACAGACCTCCCTGGACAGCGAAACCACAGCGCTGACCATCAGCTGCAGGACCGGCAAGGACCTGTACGACAAACTGAACTCGCTGTACCAGTCCAGCAGCATCACGCAGACCCAGAAGCTGACCAAGGCATTTGCCAACGCTGAGCAGCAGCCCGGCGAGAAGGTGCAGGGCTGGGGAGCGCGCCTGGGCATATACCAGGCAGACCTGGAGGCAGCAGGAGCACCAGTCACACACGCAGCAGTAGCAAAGACCTTCCTGGTCGGCCTGCTGCCCATGTTCGACATACCCAAGAGTCACTTCATCAACGCGACGGAGCTGCCCAGCGTCATTGACATGCTGCCAAAGCTCATGGAGTGGCAGTCCCTCAAGGAGCGCAGCACAGACGAGCCGCCGCAGGCCCAGGCCTACTTTACACCAAGCAGCAGCGGCAACTATGCTGCCCGCGGCAGCAGCAGCTCCTTTGGCTATGCCGCCCGCGGCAGCAGCAGCCCCTTCAGCCACTCTGCCCGCGGCAGCAGCAGTCCCTTCCGTCACACACACGGCGGCAGCAGCAGCTCCTTTCACCAGCGCAGCAGCAGCTCCTCAGGCAACAGGCCACACTCCAACAGCAGCGGGCACGCACCACGCAACTGCCTCTACTGCCACAAGCCCGGCCACGACATCGCCGTGTGCCGCTCACGCATCGCAGCAGAGCAGCGCAAGGGCAGCTCCAGCAGCTCCAGCAGGCCCAAGCACGTGCACTTCAACAGGCACGCTGACAACACTGGCAGCCGGCCCTCAACACCCAAGGGCGGCAGCCGCAAAAAGTCACAGGAGCCTGTTCTGTGGATGGCAGCAGCACAGCCAGTGGGCAGCATCGATGAGTGGTTTGTGGACACAGCCTGCACCTGGAGCGTCACCGGCTACGAGTCGCTGATTGAGAACCCAACGCCCAGCAGCATGGAGATCACCCTGGGCGACGGCAGCACGGTGAAGGCCCAGTGCAAGGGAGACGTGACCCTCATCGACGCGCCGGGCCACCGCAAGACAGTGCTGCGAAATGTGCACTACATCCCCGGCTTCACCGCCAACCTGCTGTCCTTCAGCGCCATCGCCAAGGCAGGCGCCTACATCCAGTCAAGCCCCTACTCCAGCCGGCTGCACATCTTCCAGGATGATGACCTGATCATCACGGCAGAGGAGCACCCTGCCACAGGCATCCCGTACTTCCACAGCCGCACTGCTGCTACCAAGAGCATCAGCTTTGCAGCCGCAGCATCCAAGGCGACGGAGGAGACCTGGCACAACCGCTTCGGCCACCTGGGCTACAGCAACATGGCCCGGCTGGTGGCGGAGAACATGGTGAAGGGCATCAACCTCACATCTGAGGACTTCGCAACAGCAAGCAGCGCCTGCGACGCCTGCGCCGCCGGCAAGTTCACACGCGGGCCCTTCAAGACATCTGCCAACAAAACCTCCAGCCCGCTGCAGCTGCTGCACTCTGACATTTGCGGCCCCATCCGCATTCCAAGCCCAGGCAAGGCGCACTTCTTCAGCACCCTGGTGGATGACTACACCAGCTACTCCTTTGTGCGGCCCCTTCAGCACAAGTCAGAGGCAGCGCACTTCATTGAGAACCAGATCACGCTGCTGGAAAACCAGACAGGCCTGCAGGTCAAGGCCTTCCGCAGCGACAACGGGCGCGAGTACGCCAACTCCACCCTGGAGAGCCACCTCGAAAGCAAGGGCATCATCTACCAGCCCTCCATGGCCTACACACCCGAGCAGAACGGCGTGGCGGAGCGCATCAACAGGACCCTGCTGTCCAAGGCAATCCCCATGCTAGAAGCCTCCGGCCTCCAGCCTAGGTATTGGGCGGAGGCACTCATGGCCAGCAACTACGTGCGCGTCCGCTCCCCTGTAGCAGGCAGGCCCCTCACACCCTACGAGGCGCTGTTCAACGTGAAGCCTGATGTGTCACACCTCGCCACCTTCGGCTGCCAGGCCTACTACAGCGTACCCCGCACCCAGCGCAACAACAAGTTCTCACCCCCAGCAGAACGCGCCATCATGGTGGGCTACGCAGCGCAGGGCAAGGGCTACAGGCTACTCACAGCCAAGGGCAGCATCCTGGAGCGTGCAAGCGTCACCTTCAACGAGCAGCACTTCCCTGCCAAGAACGGCAGCAGCAGCAGCAGCAACTTCAGTAGCAGCAGTCACCGTAGCCTGCTGCTGCCTAACCTGATCATCCTCGATGAAGGGCCCTCCGAGGAGTCCTCAGTGCCCCTCACACCTGCGCCGGCAGCAGCTCCCGCACCCGAGCCATTAGGGCCCGCCTACAGCACGCGCTCACGCACCAACACGGCGCTCACAGCCACAGCAACAGCTCTTGCCCCAGAGCCACAGAACTACAAGGAGGCAACCAGCCGCCCAGATGCCCCATTCTGGGTTGACGCAATGGACACAGAGATTGTAAGGTTGAAGGAACCGGAAGTTTCTAGAAGTTTCTAGAAGGTTCCAGATGTTTCCAGAAGTTCTAGAAGTCTCCGGAAGGATGTAGATGTTTCCGGAAGTAGTATGTTCTAGGATTGCCTAGAAGCTTCCTTGGTCCAGAATGTTCCAATTGTAGGCAGTTGAGGAGGCGTTGTAGGTTTTTGCCAAGGCTATAAATAGAGGGGGCCTCTCCTCACTCAACAAGAAGTATTCACTCAAGAAGTCTTTCCATCAGACCTCCCAAGTCCTCGTAGCCTCGTCTATTGTGTGAAGCCTTCCCTTAGTAACTAACTGAGCCTTCTATACAACTACGGCCTACGTCGAATCGCTATAGAAGACCTTAGTTGCCAAAGGACCCGCCGTCAAGGCGTGACAGAGATACAGGGCATCCGCTCCAACTGCACCTGGGTGCTGGGCTTCCCTCCACCTGGCACCAAGGTGCTCGACACAAAATGGACCTACAAGCTCAAGCGCAACAGCGACGGCAGCATCGAGCGCCACAAGGCCCGCGTGGTGGCCAAGGGCTTCCAGCAGCAGGAAGGGCGCGACTTCTTTGAGATCTTCGCACCAGTCGGTAAGTACACCAGCATGCGTGCCCTCACCGCCAGGGCAGCAGCAGAGGACCTGATCATCCACAACATCGACTTCTCCTCCGCCTTCCTGAACGGCACCCTGGAGGAGGAGGTGTGGATCAAGCAGCCCGAGGGCTACGTTGAAGGTGAGCCCGGCATGGCCTGCAAGCTCATCAAGTCCCTATACGGCCTCAAGCAGGCGCCGCGCGTCTGGCACCTGAACCTGGACGAGATCATCCAGGAGAAGGGCTTCAAGCCCTCAGAGGCAGACCCATGCCTCTACTACTACACCCGCAGCGAGTACCACCCTGAGACATACCTGCTGGTGTACGTGGACGACGTGGCCATCTACACCAAGTCCCAGGAGAGCGCCGATGCCCTCATCAGCTACTTCCGCAGCAAGTACAAGCTGCGCGACCTCGGAGCAGCAGAGCAGTTTCTGGGCATCAGCATCACGCGCCAGCCCACCGGCATTAAACTGGCACAGGAGCGCATGATCAGCGACCTGGTGGCCAAGTACGGCATGGAGAACAGCAACGGGCGCCTCCTGCCCATGAGCCCCGGCACCAAGCTCACCAAGGACGAAGACAGTGAGCCGCTGGACACCTCCAAGTACCCGTATGCAACACTGGTGGGTGCGCTGCTGTACCTGGCAAACTGTACTCGCCCAGACATCGCCTACCCAGTCGGCGTCCTGGCGCGCTTCATGGCCAATCCCAGGATGAGCCACTGGCAGGCAGCCAAAGGCGTGCTGCGCTACCCAGCAGGTACCAGCACCTATGGCCTCAACTACAGCAAGGCCGGCAGCAGCAGCACCCTCATCGGCTACACAGACAGCGACTTTGCCGGCGATGCAGACACGCGCCGCTCCACGGCAGGCTTCACCTTCATCAAGGGCAACGCAGCAATCTGCTGGCAGAGCAAGCGCCAGCCAACAGTGGCCACATCCACCACCGAGGCCGAGTACATGGGAGCAGCAAAATCAGTCAAGGAAGCACTGTGGCTGGGTGTGCTGCACCGCGACATTGGCTACAACATCACCACCGTGGAGATCAAGGCCGACAACCAGTCCGCACTGGCCATCCTGCACAACCCGGTGACCTCAGGCCGCGCCAAGCACATCGACGTGGCCTACCACTTTGCTCGCGAGCGCGTGCAGCGCGGCGACGTCAGCTTCAGCTACATCAGCACCAACGAGATGACAGCAGACATCATGACCAAGGCACTGCCAGCACCCAAGTTTGAGTACTGGAGGTGCCAGATGGGAGTGTTCTAGAGCTCCGAGGGAGCTTAGGTTACGAGGGAGTTCAGAGTTCCTTTTCTGCACCAGCTAAAGGTTTAGCAGTGCGTGGATGCAATCCGCACGGGCATACGGCGCGCGTGCTCTCACGGCGCTGCTGGTAGCCGGCGTGACTAGATTCAGTTTGTACGACTTGCTCAAAGGCTACACTATGCCTACACAGTTTCAATCAGCCATTGTATGTGTCAAGCTAGAATGCCAGGCCAACGAGGGAGTGTTGTGAATTAGTGTTGTCTTGGCCTGCATCCTGCTGTAAGGTTGAAGGAACCGGAAGTTTCTAGAAGGCTCTAGAAGGTTCTGGATGTTTCCAGAAGGTTCCAGATGTTCCCGAAGTTCTAGAAGTCTCCGGAAGGATGTAGATGTTTCCGGAAGTAGTATGTTCTAGGATTGTCTAGAAGCTTCCTTGGTCCAGAATGTTCCAATTGTAGGCAGTTGAGGAGGCGTTGTAGGTTTTCGCCAAGGCTATAAATAGAGGGGGCCTCTCCTCACTCAACAAGAAGTATTCACTTAAGAAGTCTTTCCATCAGACCTTTCAAGTCCTCGTAGCCTCGTCTATTGTGTGAAGCCTTCCCTTGGTAACTAACTGAGCCTTCTATACAACTACGGCCTACGTCGAATCGCTATAGAAGACCTTAGTTGCCAAAGGACCCGCCGACAAGGCGTGACAAGTGGTAGCTGAGATTGTCTACGAACACCGAGGAGTCCTGGAGATTCTACAAGCGTCCGGCATATGCCAGGCAAGTACAATCCGGAGAAGCCTACACCCAAGGTGAAGTTTCTGGAGCCTCCCTCGCACCCAAGCGTCGCCAAGTTCCGGACAACCTTTGAGCTCAACGGCGTGGAGTTCGTCACTTCTACTCCTATCCGGAACCTTCCTGCCAAGACCGACTATCATTGCCTTAAGCCTTTCACTAACATCAAGAAGCATCCAGCCAAGAAAATTCCTAAGTCTTCAACCTATTCTCCGCGCATCTGGAAGATTCTCAACAACATCCTCACCAAACCTCAGCCCACGCCCGTGAAGCCCCAGTGCTTCAAGAAGGAGGTGCGCAAGCCAATCCCTTTTAAAGACGTTTGTGCGCGCATTCGGGCAGCCCAGGCGGCAGAGCACCGCGCACACCAGGAGAAGCTCCGGAATCTTCTTCACACGGCAATAGAGGAGCACATCACTAAGGAGGCCAAGGCCAAGGGCGTCTCTGATTGTGAGTCCGCTTGCTAAGCAGCCATGGAGGGATCTGGAGTGTCGCCGGAGATGTTGGCCTTACAGCGGCAGGTGGCTCAGCTTCAGCACGCGCTTCAGCAGATGCTGCAGCAGCAGACCAGTGCTGTGCCTACAAGCAAGCTGAAGCTCCCCAAGCCACCAGAGACCAATGGCGGGCAGCCTACCCCTGTCAATTGGTGCCACAAGATGGAGACGTACCTTGCGGCCGAGGGCGCCAACCTCAGCAGCTCTTCCATTGTGACGGTGGCAGCGGCCTACCTCAAGGACTCAGCCCTCAACTGGTACCGCCAGCATGAGCAGGCTGTGGCGGTGGGCAAGGCTCAGCCCTACGCTTCTTGGGATGGGTTCAAGAAGGCCTTTATCGCCCGTTTCACCCCTGTTGACCCAGAGGTGGACGCGCGGGAGAGGCTTGACCGGCTCACCCAAACGCGTAGCGTGTTCGCATATGCCCAGGAGTTCAACACCTACATGCTGGAGCTGCCGCACATGGACGAGAACGACCGCATTCATCGCTTCATCCGCGGTCTGAAGCCGGAGGTGCGCATTCACGTCAAGCTGCAGCAGCCAACCACGCTGCATGACGCCGTGGAGCTTGCCATTAAGGCAGACTCGATGGTGTGGGAGCGTGGTCGAAACGGCAACAGCCGCTTCGTCAACATGAGCAGCAACAACCGTGGAGCGGTTGCAAGGGGCGGACCGGCACCCATGGAGCTTGGAGCAATGGAGCCGCAGAAACCCAGGAACCAGCCGCTCAAGTGCTTCTACTGTGGCAAGCCAGGGCACAAGCGGCGGGATTGCAAGAAGCTGCAAGCGTACAAGCAGCGTGATGGGGACACCCCTGCACGGTCAAACTGAAGGGCGCGTGCAGTAGTGTGGGTCGTACTGTGCGCATTGAGCAGGCTCAGCCCCGTGCGCCTGTGAGAGACTCACGCCAGGTAGAAGGCTCACAAAGGCCTAGTGAGCCTGGAGCATCCAGTGCAGCCCAGGAAAAAGCGGGTACCCGTCGTTGTGGACGACTGCGGGACTGTACCTACTGGCTGTTCAACCGCCTGGAGAAGGTCAAGTATGCCGATGCTTACGGGCCATTCTCAGTGGACGCCTGCGCACTTACGGGCCATTCTCAGTGGACGCCTGCGCACGTGAGGAGACTGCCCAGGCTGACAAGTTCTACAAGGGCTTCACTGACTTCCGCAAGGCTAATGTCAGCGGCGAGTCAGTATGGTTGAATGTGCCTTTCCGGCATGCTGGCCAATATCTGAGGCACTACCTGGATTGTAAGAAGACCGCACCGGAGACGACATGCGGCGTGTTTATCCTGCCCAAGTGGACAGGAAGCCGTGGTGGAAGCTGACGCAGG